>JAOPHQ010003976.1:475000-527500 GCA_030340625.1 Merluccius polli
TTTTAGATTACAGATATTTTTGTCATCACAGGGGCTCCCACCCACTCACGCGACGCACCGGCGGGCTATTGATTCCAATGTCTCACAGTGCTGCAGTGCAACTTTCATTGAAAATGTGCACAATGTACAAACCACCTTTTTTTTTTGTTTAACGATCTGAAGTATCCCCGTACGTTCGGCGCCGCGCGTCTTAATTGGAACTGAAGTGCGTTGTGTTTCTAATGAGAGCGCCCACACCGGCGCCGCCATACTGCCGCGCCATAACTTCCAGCTGTGCTCAAAACCCCCGGCGTGCTTTGCGGTGCCATCCGTTGCCACCCATTACATTAAACACAGAACAAGACCTGAAGTCTAAACTTCAGACGTGTCCTTTATGCAAAAATCAGTGCATATTCTTCTGCACACAGCTGTGCTCGTCGGCATAGGGGGCGGGATATGCTCCGTTTGCTCACAATAGATACTTTCATCGCGCTACACACAGATGTCAGTGGCCAGCTATGTGGTGGGGCGAGTGAGAGAGAGAGAGTGAGAGAGAGAGAGAGCAGAGCAGAGATGGTGGATACCTGGATGTAACTCCAGTTCTGAGTAAGTGCATAGCCGGTTAGCAGTGAAGTTGACAGTCAAGCAGTAAATGTACAGTGTAGGTTATACAGTGTGTCAGTGAATAAGGGCAGGAGTGTTAACACCTCTATTGTTTCTGCGTGTTATTGTGTTGCATTGAAGATTCACGCGGCGTCGCTCTAAATCCTGCCTGTTTCTGCGTGTTATTGTGTTGCATTGAAGATTCACGTGGCGTCGCTCTAAATCCTGCCAACACCGATGGTGTAATGGTATCTGCAGTCGAACACGAAGTAGACTACTTGGTACCGAAAGCGATTAGAGTAGAGTCGAGCGGAGCAGTACCATGTCGTAGAAAAGCGGAAGGCAGCGTCAGAGGACTTATAAGCCGCCATCGAGGAATATATTGTGTCCAAAAATCGTCCAAAATCTCCCAAAATCCCCCAAAGAGACGATGAATCGGCAGATCCAAATACATTGCCCTGACTGAGGATCATTGGACCTCGGTAAGCAATCACAACAAGGCCTACAGAGGTGTGACTGCACACATCAATGACAGTGAGTGGTCCACTTTTTTGACGTGTAAAATATGACACATTGACAATCATTACAATGTCAAGGATAAAATGAGAAACTTATGGACTTATGTCCATCATTGTTCTTGCTGAAACATTTCAGATTTTTATATTTTATTTTATTAAAATGCTTTAGGTCATACTGTATATTTTATGGCCATTACTGCATATGAACAGTGAATTCTGTTTTCTGAATGTATAGGAAATAAAAGAGATATCGACCTTTTAACGTCGTAATCTACCAAAATCCATTTTAATTGAAATATCTTACATGGCAAATATTGATTATGAGATACATTTATATTAATTAATCACAAAGCATGTAATTAATTAGATTTTTTTTATTTTATTGTAATCGCTTGACAGCCCTATATATATATATATATATATATATATATATATATATATATATATATATATATATATATACTGTATATATATATATATATATATATATATATATATATATGTGACTATTTTAGGATTCAGTAAAATGTTGTAATTCACACATCATGCAGCCAATCACAATGTGTGCTACATGACAACATGTTAGTCTGTTTGGAGGGACGGGGGGGGGGGGGGGGGGGGGGGGGGGGGTGCCAATAAAACTTTTGGCAGAAAGAGTCGAACAACGGCCATATACTGCCATCGACAAACATTGCAAAACATTCAATGGATTGTGGCTGATTGTGAATATTATAAAACATATCACAGAAAAACCTTTACTCATGATAAGCTAGCCTTAAAGTGATTCTACGGGTGCAGAAACAAACTATATTAGAAATTAAACTCTTACCCAAAAACGTATCTTCATGAACCCAGAGAATGGTTTCAAAACCCTTCATAGTCGTACCGGTGCTGTTTTACTGGTGGCGAATGAGGTCGCATATCCCCCCACACGCACTTACTATGTAAAGTGCATTTGGTGATTATACAGCACATGGAGATGCGCTATATAAATATCAGGGTTCACCCCAGGATCTTATTTACATGGCGGCACTCCCACACACTCAGCTGCGGCGATGGTAATTTAACAAACATGAATGTTTTTTTTCTTCTTTCTTTTCTATCCGTCATCCAAAATGGTGCGTGCGTTTTATCTTCGCATGCTCTTGAATAGCGCTAGTCCTGCTGTGCAATTTCATTGAAACTTTTGCTCTGTGCTCAAATTGCTCTTTTTTTTTGTTGAACGTTTTTAGTTTTATGGTCATTTGACGACCCCCACAGGTTCAAAGCCCAGGGTGAAGCTCTGTCGTAACTGAGTCGAACTCGGTGCAATGAGTGGATCCAAAAGCCACTGACTTCCTCCGGCATTTATGTGATATTGTAGTTTTGCTTTTTAAAGCGTTATTCAAATAAAATATATAATATATATATATATAGAAATATCGCTTGCAGGATACATTTAGCAAACCGAGCTTCAGTTAAGAGAACATGCAGCAGTACACACCTATGTATGTGGCGGTGATGTATAGGGAAACAGCTTTACGGTACCATTAGGAATCACTGTAATTACCTTCACGCATTAGGCTGTAGTGGTATCTAGCAATAGCAATGTCTATTCAAATGCATCCACAATGCCTGTACAATCTAATATGCTGGGCACACACACACACACACATACATACACACACACACACACACACAAACACATACGCCTACACGCATGCATGTATACACACACATGCGCACGCACACACACACACACACACACACACACACACACACACACGCATGCGGGGAAACAGTGATTTTTTGTCTTCTTATTTATCACAGTCAGCCATCATCTTCCTCGTCAGCATCTCATTAGTCAATCTCCTCTTGCTGTCACGCTAGACGAGCCTATCGGATCCAAGCACTCCATAGCAATAACCTCTTTTCTCACACACACACACACACACACACACACACACACACAACCGTCGCATATAAATTGAGTCTGAAAAGTATCGCATTTTATAAAGCTAACAATCTTTAAAGAAAATATGCTGGAATATGTAAATGCCATTAGTTTGCTGAGCGTATACACACAATGATGCATAAATACACAGCAAACAATACAATGAAGCCCCCACACACACACACACACACACACACACACAAGCATGCATGGTCCGTTATCATACTGTCGACAGTGACTGCGTTCAGACTGGAAACTCTTTATGCAGCAGTGCATTGAAGCTTAGCCTTTCTACTAGCGCCACAAACACACAAACACCACGACAATGGCTCTAGCAGCAGTAGCTATCGTAGCCTAGCATCTTTTGACAGTCAAAAAGGATCTTTCTTCTTCCAGGAGACGCTGTCATCACCAGGCAACAGCCCATTGGTGGGCAACGAACCGCTTAAATCATGACATAGAACAACCCCACCTATATCAGCCCTAACTCTTAACAACCCTATCCCTAATCAACCTAACCCTGAGCAAAAATGAAAGATTGTTCCTTCACAATATTGGCTCAACTTTGGTCCCATGGCCAAACCCCGACACCCCAACGATTCCTACGAAATCGCGGTGTAAGAGGCACTCTTCTGGTACACCGCGATGCCGTAGGGGTGCCAGAAGAGTGCCTCTCAAGAGCCGCTATTTCGTAGGAATCTCAACAGTGGGGTATCCGTGTTTTGGGCCGTGGTGGTGCCAGTGTTGCCATGGTGATGCCAGTTCATTGCAAAAGGCCAAGTGCCCACCTCCGCCCGAGACCAACTTATATCGATACAACGCGAAACGTTTCACGTTATAACAATATAAGTTATCACGTTATAACGTGATAAATAGTATATTGTTATAACGTGATAAGTTTGTATGTCGTAATAACGTGAAAATCATCTTGTTATAACAACAAACGTTTCACGTTATAACGTGATACTGATCCGTTGTTCTTGTTCAGTTCTTAGAGTGGTAGCAGTTGTTTTTTTTAAATACTCACAATTTGTAAACTGTTGCTGCTCCTACAGTTTTTATACTATATAAACATATGATACATCAAAATGTCCAGCTTCTTCTACTGTCACTCACATTTAAATATCTAAGCGATGTGATTTATAGTCTTTAAGCTTTAGTAATTTGTTTGAGAGTCACGCTCCCCATACACATACATTGCGGTTCAGAATTCCACTCCAGGTGCAGTTTGTAATTTCACATTTTGTACTACTGGTTGTTTGTACTTTTTTACCGGTATGTCGTGGTCTGCCTTACCTTGATCACAGAATTCATAGTTTACCCACCTCTTTTTTTTACCACTACACCCCTGTGTATATGTGATACAAAAAATTTAGAAAAGTGTAAATTTATGGAATCTATTCTTCAAGGTGAAATAAATGCGGAAAACCAAATCAACGCATAGCTGTGTGAATACTATATTATATATATATGTTTTGTTTTTCATTTCTCACCACCAGAATTGTTCTCCCTCAATTTATAGTGGTAACTAAAACACCCTGGCACCATGGGGCCAGTTCCTCACCTCTTCGCAGTCGAAGTCATCAGAAGGCATGCACCTCGCTGGGGCTTTATTGAGGTGGTACATTTTGTATTTTTGATACATTCCTCTTTCATTCCTCTTTAATGCTATTGGAGTATTGAAACACTTGTAAATCTCAGCAACAATGTCTTTTAACGTTCATAGTCGTTACCAGACATTTACCAGTTTTCATTGAGAACTACTCTATTCTTTTAGAGTTGGCACCTCAAACTGTCTACCTTTGTGTAGCTGCCACAAAACTGTTTGGTAAGACACAGCGAGAGTTGGAGGGCGCGACTCAATTTTCATAAAAGTTCTCACTGAAAATGTGAGGTTGACAGACTGATGTCTGAGGTTTCACAGGAGTAAAGGTGTAATTCTGGAATGATGGTGCCACTGCTGTCAAGTTTTTCTTAGAAAGTGATACAAATGCCTGGAAAAATGTCATCGAAAGCACTCCGTTTTTCAATATTAAAGGGCATACCGCATGGAAAACTACACGCTGAATGGTATTGTATGTCCACACATAGATGAGAAAGCTCTCCTGCACTCACCTGCAAGTTAGCACAAGTAGAGAACATGCAAGCGCTGTCTATTGGTTGGAGTGCGTTGCCATGGAGAGAAGGGACAGGCTTGGCTATGATTGGCGGCTGGACGGGGGGGAAGAAGGTGGCCACCGGTTCCGTGACAGGAAGTGAAACTCCCTCTGCGCCGTAGCCAAACGCATGTATGGCGTTTCCTTTGAGGTGGAAAAAAAAAGACAAAGTCAGGAACGGGCTTATATTCACGTATTCATCACATGAAAAGAAACGTACATTATGGTACACTAACCTGCCCCAAAAAACATACTGTGAAAAAACATAACAGTTGGAAAGAAAAATCACATTTATTTTGTAGGTCGGCTCATGTGTGAAGAAACACATTAAGATGTCCTATCGTTTTTTTTTTAATTTTCACAATTCCTCGATTTTGTTGACGTACTTTCTCTCTCTCCCAGACACACACATGCGCATGAACACACACACACGCACACACACACACACACACACACACACACAACACACACACACACACACACACACGCGCGCACTGCTATATCACAAGTACATTCTCACACACACACACACACACACACACACACACACACACACACACACACACACACATACACCCTTAACAAGCTGACTCACTGAGGCAGGAGTTATGTGTGAAGTCCCGGTGGAAGGCGTCACAGTCGCGCTCCTGGTTGCCGGTGCCCCTGCAAGTGCACCACAGGCTGATGGTGATGTTGGCGGGACTGTTGTCGCTGTAGTTGGGCGTCACGTCGGAACCTGGGCCGAAAGATCACAAGGACGGTAATTGAGGATTAGGGCCATTAATGACAGGGCAGGAATAACAATACGGTGGGTGAATCATTTAGTCGATGAGGAGAGTGACGTTTCTTCTATTCCTGGACCCACTCCGAGGTGTTGTTGTTTTTTCCGAGAAGCAGGAAGCGAAGTACAGCGGATCGGCTTATACAACCTAGACGGTAGCCAGCAGGGCGATTATGAATCAATACTCATCATTCATTTTAGAAAAAAAACCCTGATCCTACAAAACTCAACAATATGTATAGAAATAATAAAAATAGGAACAATAAAACAAAACAAGGCAAGGGAAATTAACATAAAAAAAGAATGAGATATACAATAACACATTTTTTATTAATGAAGCTTATTTAATCGAATGCTGTCACCTGCAGCCAGACCCTATTGTGTACATTTGTGCTTTGGCAAATACATTTATGTTTACATTTAGGGCATTTAGCAGACGCTTTTGTCCAAAGCGACTTACATTTACATAAGTACATTACATAAGTACATTACATAAGTACGTAAGTACATTTGTTAGAAGAAAGTGCACCAGCAAATCGCTATAATAACAGTAATCGGTACAGTAAGGATTTCACAAGAACGAGTTTCAAGCACACCCTATTTTATAGTTAACCCATTGCTAGTCTACAACAGAGAAAAGCGCAAAATAGCAATGTAAGTGCCAGGACGTACAAATACAATAATATTAATAATTGCAAATGTATTGCAGAATACAATGTTCTGATTCGGATAACTACCATGCAGATGGAAAGCTGAACTTACCGATGAGACCGACATAGGCCATGAGGCAGCCATGATAGTTGTCATGTGGGCATCCTGTGACCGTGTGAGGCGTAACCTGGCAGTTCATGTGGAAGTCAGCCAGTCTGGACCTATAGCAACGCAGGAGAACACCATATATAATATCACCATATATATCACCATATATCATAACGAAACCACACAGTGCACAGTGGAATCATCATCCAGGATATCACCTAGTGGCCATCTTGGTTGGGAATAAAGCCGGACGCGCGACAAGATGAGCCACGCAGCGCCGCGTCGTGCAGTAGAAAAGACGCATGCCAGGAGATTCGATTGTAGGTGTTGTTCTGTGTTTACTATAATGGACGGCGCTGCATAGCATGCCAGGTCTCGTTGAAAGTATTGCTTTTGAATGTAAATAACACGCCGGGGGGTGCGACCCGCTTAAGGCCCGTAGGGCAGCCAAAGTGGTACGTTCAAACCATTTCACCGTGTCATTTAAAGCTGCCGGCAAGCTATCAAGAGATGTGATGAGAGTGAACGAATGTATTATGTTCAGATGTATATTACGGCGGCCATGTCGTTTTTTCAGGGGGACTAGATGCAGTAAAGAACCCCATAGAGACACCAGGGAATGTAGATGCGAATATTTATAGATGGATAGATGGATCGATAGACAGGCGGACGGACAGACAGACAGCTAGATAATTAGATAGATAGATAAACATGCAGACAGGTATTTTAATAGTATAATCAGTACGAATATTTAGCTGTGTTTTTAAGATCTCACTGAATTCCCATTCAGTGAGATCTTAATAACTTACAGGGAAACCGGTGTTTCCTCTCATTACATTCTCTGAGGAACCTGAAATGTGTCTGAGAGAGACAGTGAAAAACGTATACAAAACGCACCCAGCGCTCCTCCCAGCGCCACACTGTGGAGGTTGTGCAGGTGATCATGTGACACGATCGTGCGACGCCAAAGTGATGACGTACTGGACAGTAAAAACTGCATATCGGTCAAGAGGTCAACTACTGCGAATCCCGCTACGAATGCTTTCGAATCACGTGACTGCATCACCTCTATAGAACCAGAGCATATTAATCATAGTCAAGTATAGTTTGGGATGCATTCTGCATCATTTCCATGTAGATCTGTAAAGCTGTATAATCCCTATCCAGTTATTTCTATATCGTTAGGGACTAACAAGAAATAATGTACAATTTCAGCTTTCATGAAATTCTGTATTGTTTCTAGTTCATTATCTCGTAGGTACTGCATCATTTCCGTGGATAGAACAGGAGTGATAAGGATCCGTGTCATTTCCGCAAAAAAACAGGGTGTAAAAAGGCACATTACCGTATTTTTTTTTTTACCAAGGCTGTACAATGTGTTGCAACCCAATATCTTTAAAACAACTCTCATCTGAAAAGGAGATTCAGACGTATTTAAAACACGCCTGCTAGGGGCAAGTGGGGATCGACTTCACTGATGTCATGTAGGCAGGGGGAGGTGAATGTCGTTGACATCACAGTACTCACATTTTCCATTAATCGTTTTCAATGAATTGATCTTGTTAAAATGCTATGTACGCATATGTAGGCTATGCATTTACCTATTTTAGTCATTCTTTTACGCAAACGCTTCGTCTCCCAAATCAAACGGACCCCAAATTACCTCCTAGTGCAGTTTACAACGAAAATGGCCTCCAACCCAACCACACACACGCCCACACAGGCACACGCACACACTTGTACACCATACACACCCACACACACACTTGTACACCATACACACCCACACACACACTTGTACACCATACACACCTACAGGCAATGTATGTTATTTAATTAAGGAAACCTGCATGTCTTTAGAGTACAGCTAAATACCTGGAGGATACCAGCGTGAACACAGCAAATGATTCCCTGTTGTTTAATTTTCTATTACAATCACCTTCTATTATGTTTTAAATATATATTTTAAATGCAATGTATTTTGACAAATGAATAAGCGGTTGTCCATGAATCAGTTGTGGTGGTTCATGGTCTCATGTTAACCATGTGGGTATCGATGCAGAAGGGCAGCATAGTGTAGTGGTCAGAGTATTTAATTCCCAGCAGACAGGATTCTCGGTTCAAACCCCACTGTCTGTCTGTAAGCAAGATACCCAACCTGCTCATAAATGACTATGTATTAAAAAAACACAATCTTCATGTCATTTGCTTTGTCAAGACCACGCTGTCTGTGAGCATCAACATTACAAACCCAAAAGAACAAGTCTATATTATTGATCATTTGAAAACCATCCGTCAACTAGTAGGCTATGGTTTTGGCTTACAGTCGGACTGAATTCATAATCTGGAGAAAGTCTTTAAAAGTATAAGCATCAGCTTACTTTGGTACTGTGTTTGCTGATAGGATGCATTCCCATCACCTACAGATGTGATTTAGCAATGACTGTGTACTACGACGAATCAAAATCTCAGAAACCGATGCCTTCAATTAAACCTCAGCTGGGTGACTCCCTGGCAGAGGACATGCATACGTTTATTTACTGGCACGAGTCTACCGGTGGCTGCAGGCGCACCTGTGTGAACGCATGAGAAGAGACAGTTCACTGACTCCTGTGCCATCAAACCATTTCACTGCAAATATTGTACTGTAATATGAACAGAAATGTACCGGGACCCCATACCCACGTCCCTGTATAGCTACCACCTTCAGACTATAGCTACCACTGTGTTTAGCTACGTGCTAATATGACCCAATAATATGTAACACAGTTGCCATGTTGGATGAATAAACCATTTTTTCAATTCAATTCAATTTTATTTATAAAGCGCATTTCATGCGCTTCATCACACAAGGCAGACTCAATGTGCTTCACCACAGGTATACATAGTTACAGTAAAAACAGTTATATACAAACCAATTAGGAATCAATTGAAGAGTGCAAGTGCAAGTAAACAATCATATGTATGACATCTTCACCACATACACACTTAAACTCATACATGCGCACCCACTCACACAACCACACATGCACACACGCACACACACAGTTCAACAGAACGCTGTTGAAAAGAGATAGGTTTTTAATCTGTTTTTAAAGATGGCTACTGCTGTCGCATGTCTAACTGTGTCAGGCAAGGTGTACACTAAAAGCGGCCTCCCCTTCTTTGGCTCTGGTGCGAGGGATGAGTAAATTGCCACTGCCTGTCGACCGAAGTGTTCTTGCTGGGGTGTAAGTGATGAGCATATCTGTTAGCAATGTAGTATTGATACTCGTAATGTGCTCATTTTGATTTGTAATGTAATTTCTATGTAATTAAATCCAAGTGCACATCCTTTATCTATGACTCACGTCGCTACATAATCAACTTCTTGATCAGAGCGCTGTTAGAGAAGAGGAAGGTCAGCCGGCAGCCCTTGCATTTCACACACATCCAATACATTAATTGTGCGATTACTGGTCAATCAAAGGTCAGCTTTTAACTATAAAAACTACTCTTCATAGAGATCTGCTCTCTATTACAGAAAGCGGCTCCATTTTTAATGATGGAGACACACGAGAAATAATTGTTGGCTGGACCTGACCTTTACAATGACCTTTTCCTCATGATATGGTTATAGGTTACTAACTTACTACGTATAAATCCCACTGAGATAAATGTTGGCATATACACAGCAGGATACTCCAGTAGCTTAAGCTCTTCACTCGAAGCTGATAAGGTTCTGGTTTGATGCCCTAACCCCCTACTTGCTCCCTCATAATGTTTATCGGAATTCACTTTACATTTGACAAGAGTGTCTCCTAAATGTATGCTTATGTTTACCTCTGTTATTAATGTTTACGTTGCTATTTAATTTATACTACTCATAATGTGTGTACAGATACATTTTTTGGGTTATTTTGCATATTCATATTTGTAATTTTGTATTTCGGTTTGATTCTTATTACTCTTCTGAACTTCTGCTGTGACACCCACATTTCCTGTATGGGATTATTTAAGTTTCTTATCTTGAAAAGTCTGTTAATATACTGTATATATAAAACGTTTACAGTTATGTCATGTCAACTCTTCCTCAGGCCTTCTGGATTTTCAAAATAAGGTCTGTAATGTGAATGAAATTACAGTCAGGAGGTCTCGGCAAATTACTCTATTAGCAAACCTAAGTGGCCCATGAATCCAGATTGATGTGTACCGCTACATTTCCATTTATACACTGTCAGAATCCAGCCGGGACACATTGATCTCTATTTAGGATGCACACACGTCCCTCTCAATATAACCTGATATATATATATGAAAAACATTTGACCATATGGGCCTGACAAATCTGTGTATTACGATCGTAGCATAATGGATGGGAGGCTAGATTTCCTCCCTATGTCTCTCTCTCCTCTCGCTGTCGTGGTGTGACTGAGTGATGGCCCCCGGGTGTGGGGGCCTGGGGACGGATGGCCCCTAGCAGTGTATCAAAAAAATGTATCAAATAAAAAAACTGCCAACCAACCCACACATAGAAAACAAAAGGGGAGAAAAAAAAAACCCTCACAATAAATACAATCTACACAGCCACACATGCATGCGGTCTTGCAAAAAGATTACATCTTAGGGGAAAGACAATACTTCATAGTGACATACATGTAACATTGATGATGTAATGAAGTTATTAATAACACATTGTGTTTGTAGGAACTAAACAAGGCATTAAAAGGTTAAAAGGATTACAAATTTTAAAAAAGGCTTTGACGCTGACATGTGTTTAGTTTGACCTTGTGTTTTAAAAACATATTATGGAGCGTCTTGTTTTCCCCTGGGCTTAAGGTACAGCCTATGCTTTAATACGATAGTGTAATTAAACACAATAGGGCTGTAAATGCAATATTAACAATGTTATGGTTGTTTTGATCCGAACATAATTACAATATTTGTATGATGATTTAATTGGGTTATTGAGGCTCAGCAAAAAGGTGTTTGTGTGTGTGTGTGTGTGTGTGTGTGTGTGTGTGTGTGCATGTGTGTATGTGTGCACATATGTGTGTGTGTGCGCGTATCTATGCGTGCGCATTTGTGGCTTGCATGTTTCTTTGTGTGTGTGTGTGTGTGTGTGTGTGTGTGTGTGTGTGTGTGTGTTTTAACGTCTGCGCTAAGCGATTAGGTCTCCTGTGTTGCCTCCATGTTCTATTTAATTAACGGTCCCTGAGTGGGGCTGCTCATTTGCATATTAGCATATTTGCATAGCTTATGACTTCCCCCCCTCCCCCCAATTGCCTTTCCCTATAACCATCAGGAGAGACTGCCCTTGGTCACGCTCCAGGTTATAACTATTACTACTATGTCTGTGTGTGTGTACCTCTGTGTGTGTTTGTGTGTGTGTAGGCTCCCTCTGCAGAAACACTCAGCTCTCCCTCCTGATCATTGTCGGCCGTGCGTAGAGCGAGCAGACGTATTCAGAGATCCATGGAGTAAATGAGATGAATGAGGAGGAACTCTGTCACGGCGTATTTATAACACACACACACACACACACACACACACCCACACATGCGCGCGCATGCACCCAGACACACACACACACACACACGCATGCACACGGACACACACACACACACAGAAAAGAAAAAAACACAAACAGACAGTAAACACTCACACATACACACACACACACACACATACACACACACACACACACACACACACACAGAAAAGAAAAAAACACAAACAGACAGTAAACACTCACACACACACACACACACACAGAAAAGAAAAAAACACAAACAGACAGTAAACACTCACACACACACACACACACACACACACACACACAGCACATACAGACACTTCAACCAACCACAGCAACCAATGCATATTCCTAGTAAGCACAAGCAAATAGATACAAACACCACAAGAAAAACACACACTCACATGCGCATGCGCACACACACACACACACACACACACACACAAGCAAGAGACCCACAACAAGACAAACACACACAACACACAAACGCGACGAGGAAAAACACACTCTCTCTCTCAGTGAAACTGAGTAAGGAGCAGTGTGTTGCCTTCCCTGCGTGGCGTCCTCTTTGACCTCGAGAAAGGAAGCCATTTCCATTATGCCCACAGCTTCACCTCACTGACCAAGTAATGGAGCGCCACCACTGCTAGATTTGTTTCTTCACCTTAAAACTCAAACCCTGCTGAACGCGCTGGGATCTCCACTCTGCGCTCTACACACTGTGCAATATGTGTGTGCGTGTGTGTGTGTGTGCGTGTGTGTGTGCGTGTGTGTGTGTGTGTGTGTGTGTGTATGTGTGTGTGTATGTGTGTGTCTATTCTATTCCGTCTTTTAGCAGATGCTTTCACCCAAAGCAAGTTACACTGAATTTGAGATACATGGTCATTAAGGATAGCTAGGGGATGGGATAGGGGATGGAACTAGGGCTGGGCGATATGGAAAAATGCATTATCACGATAATCATGGGGAATTTTTGCACAATATCGATAAGTATCACAATATGCTTATGAATTGAAAATACCATTTCCAACAGTCTAGCTGAGGGACATTATTGTCACCATTGAAGTATAAGAAAGTAATTAAAGTATATGGTATCAGACTAAAACTAGTTTTCCTTTCTCCCTGACTGATTTTGATCATTTTAAGGGCATAACTTCTCATTGTAATTCATTTAGACCATACAACTGAGATATCTCAATAAGTCAATGTCTTCATTTCATGACGATGCAATGCCATTCAGAGGCAATAATCGATCATAATGAATGATTGCCCACTCCAGATGGCACCGCAGTAGGCCTATTGGTTGGGAGTGGAACTGGTATGCTTGCTGTGTGAAATGATTTGTTTTTATTACAGGTGTAACCATTCAGGTAAACACTGGTTTATAATTCTGAAGCTATCCTGAAGGCTAAGTGTTGGCTAGCCACTTAATGACGTCTTTGTGGGGAAATATTGCAATTAATTGATATGAGTTTGACCTGACCAATTAAACAAACATGAAACACAGCTCATCATACTATGTAATGAATAACAGACTGGTAAGATATTAAGGTAGAGAACCTATAGAGCGGTAGCACATACAGTTAGCAAAGTAGCATGGGAAGTTAGCATCGTGAGGTGCATTATATCACCAGAGTACAGTTAAGCAGCTTGAGGGATACCAGTTAAACAACTTCTCTCCTGATGGAGATGCACATAATGTTGCTTTAAGGAGCTAATCCCATTTTACGGTGCTAATAACGTATACAATGAGATCCCCCCTATCACCATTCAGACAATTCACAGTACATAACTGTTTTCCTATTGTCCGTTATATAGGCGTCAGCGGCATTGAAGGTTTACACACAGAATAAAAGGAGAATTGCAACGGTGTTGAGGTGATTATTCAAAGACGCTGGGAGACATAAACACAACTCACTGGCCTAGCGAACACCGCGCCAGACAAGTCACTCCCTCGCACATTCACGCCAAGTTCAATTAAAAATGTAATCATCATATGCAAATTGTGATTGGGAACATACAGGTTGTATGTTTAATCCTCTACGCCTCAGCGTTGTAGACGTGTCACTCACAGTTTCATTTACATAAACTGTTGATGGTCTTTCTCTAAATTAATGTTGGGATGATAAGGGAATTAGGTTTAAACTCTGAAGGTGTATCCCTCTGTTATTAGTGTTTTTCAAGGCGAACTGCGGCCCAACAAAGACTGTTGCTCTTATTTATGCTTTTACGGTTTTCACCAAATGTGTCTGATTACCTCCTTTACGACGACCCTGTAACCCCGCCAACCAGGAAGAACCGGAACAACATTCACTGAATCTGCCCCACAGAAAAGCTATCCAACGGGTGATTTAGGGAAAAGCCATTAGCAAGGGTGACATATTTCTCTTGTGTCGACCTCAAAACAACCAGAAAAACAACTGTGTAGTAATTCAGCGGGTCACTAAACCTCAGATGGAGTCACAGCTCAATTGAAGGAGCAGAAGAAGTAGTTCCCCATGATTAAACTGACTGTTGTATAACTTAGTAAGGCTATTAGTAATAGCTTATAATACTGTAGCTAGTTCAGACCGAGTCATTTGATTGGACGAGAGGCATCCCATGAGTGCTGATATTCAGTATAACAGCACTGGGACTTTTCACTACACATGTATCCCTCCGCTTCACAGCTGCTCTAATAATTACCGTTAATTACACCGACGATCGCTATCTATCATCATATTATTATTTCACTGGTTGCGCAATAAATGGAAACATACAGATAAAACGTAGACACCAAGAAGCCGGCCTGCGGTAACTTGTAGACCTACACAAAGTAGCAAGCTAGTGGGCAGGAAAATGTTTGTGTTGCTAGTCATCAGTCCGGCCCCAGTCCAGTTGAGGAACCATTTGTGTTGGCGGAGCCAAAATAAATGATTCAATAAACAAACTAATCATAAAATGGCGCTTGAAGAACTGTCTCGAGGTCGTGCTGTTATATTGAATATCAGCACGGCTGTGATCCGGTCGAAGGTACGAGGCCACAGGCCGAGTGTTATTCAGTATTACAGAGCGACCTCGAGTGTGATATCGCTTAAATGTGGGCCTGTGAGTAGCCTGCTCTGAGACTTTAACTATAGCGAAGGGATATAGTAAAAGTAAACTTGATGAACATTGACGATGAATCATTACGACACGGGCGGAGGATTCATAGATCGCATAGATAAGTAAGAGAGATAACCTCTGGGCCGGGTCAACTGAACACACAAAAATACATAATGACCCATTTAGGCAGTTAGCAGTAAAAGCTACTCAAATCATTGATTTATATGTATCCACAGTGGAGAGCTGAGACATGTGTGGCAGAGCAGGTCGGCACAGAGCTGGAGTCGCCAAGGCACAGCTGGAGCGCAACTCTCCAGCTGAAGGCGATACAGGGAGGATAACTTGATGACGGAGGTGGCAGAGCGCAACGCTTTTACTGTGAAGTCTCTCTTTCTGGGGGTGAGACACACTGGGCTTGCTTGAAGCCTGCAGCCACTCTAGTGTGGACACTCGAGGCGGGTTGGAGCTGATGCAGACTGTCAAGTATGCCACTATATACAGTCACCCCAAAAAACAGGCCAGGTAGGCTCGGTGGCTGGAAGGTTGCTGGTTCGATTCCCCGTGCCTCTGTCAATTTGAGGGCACGATAGGAATAGTAATAGTAATACACTTGACTAGGGTGTTTGACTCCCATTTAAAGGTTCTGGGTTCGAACCCCGTGTGCTTCATCTACCTATATGCCTAGCTCCTTATTAATTGCATGTATCTAAATTATCGCTTTGGATTAAACAAAGTGTCTGCTAAATATTAAAATAGTAACTCCTCCCCATTTGCTGACCAAAAATCTCAGCATGCAGGCAATAAACTGCATGATGCCAATAAATATATATGAATATGAATATATTCTATTCAAGTGGTTTTCTGTGAACACTGTAAAATGAGAGAGAAAAAAATGCATTGTCAAATGGACTTTGTGTACAGGAAACAATATATCACGGCTGGTATGTAACAATTTCACCTCGAAATAGGAAATTAAAAATAGGTTCAGGGTAAAGTATCAAATAATGAATAGTATTGACTGTTTCCCATTTACGCACAAATACCCATATGGGTGTCTGGTTTGACCTCGCGATGACCTGATCGATTGAATCGTATCGAATCATCAATATATCATCAAATTTGAAATGTTGTAATGCAATACATCATTTCAATACATCGTATCAAAACATCACCAAATTAAATTGGGGGATTCATAGTTGTAATACCAATAGGTAGCAAGGGTGTGAGTTGGCATATATTGAAACTGCAAACTGCAATACATGCAGACAGAAAAAAAACATCTGTATAGCACAAAACAAATTAGAGTTTCATCACATGACACCCATTCCCTCGTTCCACCAATCAGCATCTCCATTCCCCTAATCACCCGCTCCTGTCCCTCATGAGTGCGCTAACACCTGTTTCCAATCGTGGCCCTCCACTCCCGATACCAAGGGCGCGTCCCAAATCTCTTATTTTATATTTCCCGGCTCCTCGATCCTCCCTTGAATTGGAAGTAGCTCTGGTCCTCTGGTTTCGATGGTCGTCCCAAAGCTCTTCTTTCTGCTCCGAGGAGCCGGGATCGGGAGCGAGGAGGGCTCTCCGAGGAGCCATTAGCGAGGAGACACGAGAGCAGCCTTCCCGTAACTCTCCAAAGCTGAACGCCGTGACTTTAACTACTCCGCCCCAAACATCTGGCACATTTTGAACAAGATGCCAGCGAACCCCGATGTCTGCAGATGCCTATAACCCCTTCCTGCACATTTAAAAATATTTAACAAAAAGTCACTTAGGATAAATGTGCTAAATGACTATAAATAGTCAATTGTCTGAACTATACCTTAAAGTGAATAGGAATTCAATCTATGGTATGTGTCATTAAAGTGGTGTTTTAATTCTACTCCAAATGTTAATTCTCATTTAGTTGGTACAGTTTAAGGAGACAAGGGTACGTTTAACAACAGCCTTTTATTACCCGTCAAGACCTCGGCAACTGCACGGGATTACGCCACGATATTAAACTGTTTAATTAGTTCAGTGTATCGGTACAGTGCAGAGTGTACATTAAGCTATCAATCACTCATCCCTGATGCTATTGCACAGGGATGAGTCTCTCTCTCTCTCTCTCTCTCTCTCTCTCTCTCTCTCTCTCTCTTTCTGCAGGGGTTCGAACTGTCAACCACAACCACTACCATCTAGGCTAAATAAGGGAAGCTGTTCCGATGTGAAATTAGAGCGTGATTACTACAGTATATCCTATTCTCTCACACACACACACACACACACACACACACACACACACTTTATAATTTGTATTTACGTCGACGGTGAGCCTTCCTTTAACGTCCAAACCGTGTGGGTGTGAGAGCTTGTTAAGAGTTTTGGGCGGTGAATTACAGTAAGCTAGATTACATTGCTGTGTTCACTGTAATGTTCACACAACATGTCAGACGTTGATGCTGCTCATTTTCCTTTGTGTTGTGTAAGTCAGAATGTGCGGGAACGAGACACCTACTCAACTGGCACGAGACAAAGCACCAGTGATGGATCGAACGGCGTCGCACACACACACACACACACACACACACACACACACACACACGCACACACACACACGCACACGAACACAGTCAACCGCCCCCGCAACGTAAAAAAAAAACAAAGACGGCAAAGCAATCCTGTTTGCAACAGCTTTGTGTGTGTGTGTGTGTGTGTGTGTGAGAGAGAATGTATGTGTGAATGCATACCGCTGTACGGGTGTGTCTTTGTGCATGCGTGCGTCCTGTGTGTCTGTCTTTGTGTCTGTCTTTGTGCCGGGTAGCGAGGGACAGGGCCCCGGGTGTCCCTGGGGTGCCCGGCCTCGCCCGGCTCTCTGCTGGGTGTGTACCAGGCGGGAGAGCGGAGGGAGAGCGGAGGGAGAGCGGAGGGAGAGCGGAGGGAGAGCGGAGGGAGAGCGGAGGGAGAGCGGCTCCGCGACCTTCTCCAAGAAGCCTCTTCACGAAGAGGACTGCGACAATTATCTATTGAGTCATTGAGGCTTTCATCCGAGGTGACACGCGGTGATTTTTTTCTGTGTGAACGTGAAAGGTGGAGGTTGGGGGGCGTCCCGCTCGAGGGTGCTTGTGGTGCGAAGGGGGCGTGGCTTGGCGTCGGCTGCGGACAAGGGGGCGTGGCTTGGCGGCTGAATCGCGGGGACCGACGCAGCTGTGGGTGGCGAGCTTAATGGTTTTAGGACTATATATAGTTTGTTGCGCTCTCCCCCACAGTGAGACCGAGCGCCAGCGACTGTTTATCTTTATCGTTTATGTTTGTTCCCAAATTCGGGCCGTTAACCGTCAGGAATCACGAGTGTAAACCTCATCCCGTCGCTCCTTCTAAAAGCACCCAACACAGCGGACATCGGGGATCGAACCCAGTGCCTTTCGGAGGAGCCAAACACACGGCAAACATCATCACCGCTGTGATCTTGCCCCTGTTAATGCACACAGTTGGGCCCCACATGAGCTGGTTAACTGAAGCCCATACGGATGGACACCGAAGAGATACACACCCCAAATACCACCAGCTATTGCCGCTAAAAGTGCAACAGACATCTTAGGAGATGGTAAAAGACAGAAGTGATGTGTGTGTGTGTGTGTGCGTTTTTGTTACGCTCATTGAGGCTCTTTCATCCCACATCGCCAGAGTCAAATCTACAACAATTGATTTCTCAATTTTCGCTCCCCACCGGGGAGACAAAAACATTGACGCCGAATCCGTGTTGTCTTACCCCCTCCCTCCACATAAATCATTTTGAAAAAGTGTTAGTTGTTTTGTTTTTTTTGTCTTCAACGGCAGAGCATCTCTAAATATTGAAAATATAAATAAATAAATACATACAAAGCCGCCGGCATTTCCGTTAGACAGAGATGCGTGCGAGTGTCTGTACGACGATCTTTTGATGTGTTTTTACAAGAAGAAGGAAAAATAATTGCTCTCCGTCTCGAAAGCAGTGTATTTGCTGAGGCTTGCGAAAGTGGTTATGATTACACACTAACGCGCTCGCCGCGTCCTCGGCCGAAATATTCACCGCTCCCCCGGAAATATAATGAGTGGGGAGGAGAGCACACGTGAGAATCACTGCGGAGTGGATGAAAGAAATGTGATTATTCTATTATTAGTCCACAATGCTTCTGAAGGTATGCCAATTAAGTCCTTCACCACTGTAAAGGAAATCTCTTAACCTTTCTTTTGAAGTACATTTAGAGTATATTAAAACGATTTCTGCCGTGAGATCCCTTCTGCAACTATAGGAGGGTTTCACATGTTTTCACCTGTTTCACATGTTCCCCACATAGTTTTCAGACCAATAACGATTTTCTTGAACCTCGTGTTGGACTTCCAGGTCCATATCCCATGTGGTCAGTTTTAATGACTACCACCACCTCGACCTTGGTCTCCCACTTCTCCTCTTTGCCAAATCCCCATCTTTGAAGCTGCATTTCAAATAAATAAAAAGAACTGATTTCATTAAAAGATTTTGGTGAGGAATTGGGAGGACATTGTAGTTTTATCTACAGTATGCCTCTTTCTTGGAAACAGGAAATGGTCAGGGTGATACACACATATATATATATATATATATATATATATATATATATATATATATATATATATATATATATATATATATATATATATATATGTATATACTAACAGTGAAAAGCAATGCAATCCTCCATTAGGTGTGTGTGTGTGTGTGTGTGTGTGCCTGTGTGTGTATATGCACATGTGTGTGTGTGTGTGTGTGTGTGTGTGTGCATGTGTGTGTGTATGTGTGTGTGTGTGTGCCTGTGTGTGTATATGCACATGTGCGTATGTGCACGTGTGTGCGTGTGTGTGTGTGTATATGTGTGTGTTGCTTGAACGTGCATTATGTTCTATAGAGCCCATTGAGGGTCGAGTCGGTGCATCTGTTATCTGTTATTCCTCAGCAGGTGTGTGTGTTCACTCACCTGCACAGGGCGTCGGACCTGCAGGTGCGCCGCACCTCGGTGCAGGTGGGCTTGTGTCTCTCCTGGTGGGAGCAGGCGGGGACGATGGTCTGTCGGCGGCGTTCGGCGCACGCCTGGTCCCGGCACGAGCAGAACAGCAGGGGGTAGCTGAACTCCCATGACACGCGCTCGAAGAACTGACGCAGGGCCTGGGAGGACACAAGTAGAAATACCGTGGCCATAGCATTAACCTCAAGTCGTCTTCATCGTCTCCATCCTCATCAGAAACATCATTACCAGCATCAACATCATCATTATCATCATCACAGTCATCATTTTTTTCATCGTCGGTATCATAATTTTCATCACCGTCATCATCACCGTCATCATCACCGTCATCATCATCATCATCATCATCATCATCATCATCATCATCATCGTCATCATCGTCATCGTCGTCATCGTCATCATCATCATCGTCTCTACTTCCACGTTTATTGTCACACACACAGATACAGTTCAACCGAATGTTAAAGCCTTGACTGCCGGCTCACCCACCTTCTGGCATCGCTTTCTACTGCAGGGCTCCTGATTGGACAAGGAGAGCTGCGGGGGCGTGGCCTTGGTGCAGATGGCGATGTAGGCGGAGCGCTGGCGCTTGCACGTGTCGTTGAGATTGCACGCCTTGGCGGCGTCCAGACACGGGTTGCACGGCTGTCCGGCGTCGGCGCACGGGCTCACCTTTGCCAGCGACGAATCTGAGGAGACGCGGTTCAATCAACTGTGTTCGTAGAGCCGTTAATTACGAGGTGAAGTCTCAAAGGGCTTCACAGGCCCACGTTATATGGCCCCCCCTGCTAACCCTAAGCCCTTTAAAGGTCAAGGAAAAGCTCCATGGAAAAAACCTTGAGAAGGAGCGCAGCAGAAGGTTCCCTGGTTAAAAGTGCAATAAGTGCCGAACGGGCAGAAATACTGTATAACGGTAGCACAAAACATAGGTTGGTACCTTACCTTGGTTTCTGCACAAACCCAGAAACCAAGGTAAGGTAAGATTCGTTCCTTCATTTGTTAGACAACAATAGATTACTGTAGCAATGGAGGGGAAACATATCTAATACTTATGGTCTTATTTTTGACGCGTGACTGTGACCGTATCGGCGGTAACCGGAATATCGCACGCAAAGGCGTTGGCTTACAGTTCAAGTGGTGCTTGCGTGGAATAAAAGTTTGTTTATTCACAGCAGCGATAGTCCATCAACCGTGTGTTCGCCTTCACGCAGAAGCGTGAAGTGTTGTACCATGGTCACCCTGGGGCTAGGGGCTGTCACACGTATGTGGAGGTTGTTTATGTGCTGAAGGACTACGGATAATACAACAGCAAGACGGGGGGATTATTTTAAAACGAGCGAGAGAGAGAGAGAGAGAGAGAGAGAGAGAGAGAGATAGAGTGGCGATGAGCTAGAAAATCCATCTGTCCTGCGGAAACCCGCGGTTCGCTGTGATTTGTTGCCGTCCTTTATAACGACACGCCGGCTATACGGAGTGTGGATAATGCTGTGGTCTGTTGTTATGTTGTTTTATTGTTTGCCCCGCAGATAACCATGATGACTGGCACAATAGACCGCAACAGTGAATATGGATACATACACACACGTACAAACACACACGTGCGCGCGCACACATACACACACACACAATAACACACATAAATACATACATACACACACATGCACTCACACTGCGCCAAAGTAGTTCATAATGGAGCATTGCTTGCCAAAACATACACTCTGTAAACACTGGCTGACATATTACTATTTCACTGAGCCGTACGTGATGGCGGTTGTTTTACATGAGATTAGCCCGTGCCGTGTGTGAAGTGTTTCGTCATATGGTTACAGTAAGCCATCAGAGTGGCTCGGATTAGCGCCTTTAAAAAGAACAAACGCCGCAATCGGAAGACCGTATTAAACTGCGATGACGCACGACGGGGGGGAACGGGGACCGATTAAGTAAGAGTTTTTCGGGGTGTCGGTTTGTAGGAGGAAGAAGAGAGAGGGAAAAGAAAGCACATTGTCCCAAATCACATCCCAGAGACAGAGTTTGAGACGGCACGATAATAATATTCAAGATTCGTGAACATGTCACATTTTGATGGGTTGATGTTGACCTCGAGGTCTTGCTTGCAGACATCCTTATAGCGTAGCCGTAAGGCGGCCAGTTTGCCCGTTGCCAGATGGCAGGTCCACATTAGAGAATCCCTTCGAGATTCGTCCGTCGTCCATCCGACCGGTCAATGGCTCAGCCATTGGAGACTGTCGCTGCCTCAGGAGTGAGTACAGAGCTGGGCTCTTTCCATGGCTGCTGCTGCTGTGTGTGTGTGTGTGTGTGTGTGTGTGTGTGTGTGTGTGTGTGTGTGTGTGTGTGTGTGTGTGTGTGTGTGTGTGTGTGTGTGATCCTGTCCCTTCAGGTGATTCCCAGTGTGCGCCTCAGGCAGCGCAGAGGGAAGCTGTTTAGCCTCCGCTCTTGATGTGAGCATGGGGTCCAAGCGCCTCTACCCTACAGGAGTGATGCTGATGACACAAGTCTCTGTACGCCTGCGCCTTTGTGTGAAAGTGAAAGTGCTTACAGCTTCCAATGTGAAGTTGTTGATGATGATGAGGGTTGGGGTTCAGTGCCCTGTCCCAATCGTCTTGGCTTTGTTCAGGCTGACAGTCGGGCTGAAGTCCTGACATGTTTCGGTGAACCGGTCCATGAGGGTTTGGAGTCTGTTGCCGCCGCCGTGTCATCAGCGAACAGCATGTCTTGGATCTGGTACACAGTCATGTGTACCAGGAGTACAATAGGGATGCAACTGGGGTTTACCTGTGTTCATGGGTGAGAGGGTTTGGTTTGTGTGCCTGCCCACGCTGACCACCTGGGGCCCGGCGGTCAGCAAGTCCAGGATCCAAGCCCACAGGATGTTCACTCCCAGCTCAGTCAGGTGGGGACTACGGTGTTGAAAGCTGAAACTGTAATCAATGAGCAGCAGTCTCACATAGCCGCCCTTCCGGCCGCTAACATCGCGCGGTGTCCAGTGCCTGAGAGCCGGCATCATCGGTGGATCCGATACGCGGCGGATACTGCAGCGGGTCCGCGGTACGAGGGAGGAAGTCACACATGTAATCCTCGATCAGCCGCGAAGCATTTAATGACCACTGAGGTGAGGGCCACCGGTCGTTAGTCCTTCAAGCGGGCCGGAGAAGCTTTCTTAGGTACAGGGGACAATAGCGGATCACGCAGGTGGGGCTAGCTGATTAGCACACGTCTTCAGTGCTCGCCCAGATACGCCATCTGGACCTGCGGCTTTCCCACGGAGTTCGCACTCGTCAAAGCCCTCCGCACGCCGCGCTCAGACAAAAAGAGTGTGTGTTCACACCCAGCGGGGAAACTCACTCCAGCTGCGCTATTGTTATTATGTGCCGCCGAGCTAGCAGTGTAGCTCCTAGCCTCAAACCATGCATGAAATGAAGCTGAGAATTAAAATCTAGCCTTTAGGATCTAATACGGGATCTCCTCCCTCGAACTATAAAGTTTCAGTTTGATGTCGGATCGGCAATTTATATCCTTCCTAAACGCGATACCCTCGTTGCGTCGTTTGGGAAGCCCAAATATCAAACTGAAATCACTGCGGTTACAAAATAAAGTCTGAATGAGGTGTTATTAATCCACTACCCCGACGGCTGGTGAATAACTTAGGAGAGATAATATATATATAGATATATATATATATCTATATATATATACACCTTCGACATCATTCAAAGGAGCCACTTTAATCTAGATTAACCTAGATTAATTTCAAGATTACCATTAGATTAATCTAGATTAAATATTTTAATCTATGCCCATCTCTAATAGATATATATATATATATATATATATATTCTACATTTCTGAGCTTATCTGGGGGGCCAAATAACATTGCTGGCGGGCCAGCTGTGGTCGCTAGTTGCCGCCCCCTGCCATAAGGAAGCAAACACCAGCCACTGGCAGCCATTACACTATCCCGGCCTTATAAGACAAATATCACATGGCCTATATTACATTTTATACTTCTGCAAGAAAACCGCCGTATTTAGCATTTCTAACATGCCCCTAAAACGGCAGTCAGTATTAAGTTGTTTGTTCTTATGATTGGCCGAAAAGTCGATTTAATTGCCTTGGGACGTAATGGCCACTCAAGTTGACATTATGTGATTGGTCTCGAGTCGTTGGGAAGACAGATGGAAACGGCGCGAGCAAATGGACAAAATGGCAGACACACGGCAGAGCGAGAATAGAGCAGGCCTGAGACAAATGAGGTCCTGCGGCTATCTGAACCGGCGCTAGTTTTATAAACCGGGGGGGGGTAAAACATCAGCAGCGGTAGTCCAGATAGATACTATCAACAATAAACCCTTATCAGGACAGAAAATAGACCTGGGGTTTCTAACCACCGAGCCCAGAGAGAAAAAAGAAAAAAAAATGACGCTGGGCAAACTCTAGTTCCCTCCAAAAGACTAATAAACTACAACACAGTGATACATTATCTTACCATCGCTAGGAAACACACTAGGAGCCATGCTAAATATGCTGCTGTGAACTGTGTGTGTGTGTGTGTGTGTGTGTGTGTGTGTGTGTGTGTGTGTGTGTGTGTGTATGTGTGTGTGTGTGTGTGTGCGTGTGTGAACTTTATGCAGGACAGATTTAGCATATTGTGAGCGGTGTCAGTGTCTTATTTTGTTTGCTATCATTCTAAACCCAGATTTCCTCATGTTTGAAAGTCCTCTCCCGTTAAAAAAATCAGGTTTTCCGTCAATCAACCTCAAGAGACAATCAAACAAACCTCTCTCTCTCTCTCTCTCTCTCTCGCTCTCTCTCTGTCTCTCTCTCTCTCTCCCTCGTTCTCTCTCTCTCTCTCTCTCTCTCTCTCTCTCACACACATGATCTATCTCTCCTCCTTTCTCCCTATTTTGGTAATCCCTTTTCCCCCTCTATCTCTCTCTTACTGCTCCCCCCCCCCCCGCCCCCCCCCCCCCCCTTCTCTCTCTCTCCCTCTCTCTCCTTCCCCGCAGTGCTTTCTCGCCCCTCTCCCTGTATCCTTTAATGAAAGGCATGGGCCAGAAGTGGTCCATTTACTGTGGAGAGAGAGGGTTTGTGTAATAGGAGAGGAGTATTGTGAGGTAGGCGAGAGACACACATACACACAGAAAGGCAGAGAGAGATAGCGAGAGAGAGAGAGAGAGAGAGAGAGAGAGAGAGAGAGAGGGGGAGAAAACGAGAGACATACAAAAAGAGAGGAAGCGAGAGACGTACAAAGAGAGAGAGGGAGAGAGGGGAGGCCAATTAGAGGGCCCCCTTAGGTTCTGCTGTTATCTTTGACACACACACATACACACACACACAGCTTCTACAGGATCTACACATAAAGTCCTGCCCTCGGGGGCCATGTGCACACACACACACACACACACACACACACACACACACTAAGGCCCACGCACAGATGCATGCACACACACACACACTTGCACACACATGCATGTGTGTGCAAGCCTGAATGTAAACCATGTGCTATAATGTTTTATTTAAGCTCAGTGCTGTGTTTGCTGTCTATCAGAGATGCACACACGCACAAACACACACACAAACACTCGGGCTGAAACGGTACGTGTGTTCGCATTGAACCGTACGGCGCGGGGGCCCTCGGTGCACGGATCGGTGCACACTGCAAACCGAACAATACATTAATCAGTTATTGTAGCTCAATGAATAAATAAACATGGGGGAAATATCCACAGAAAGGTAAGTGACACTCGCAGAGTCTGAGGTGCCATCACTTGAGACGCGGTTGGAGACCGCGCACAAAATCAGCCGCGGCTTTTTGGACTGGCTTTCTCCATAGGAAAACAACGGAGTGGGCCGCGCATCTCAAGTGAACACCTCGGAGGAGACAATCAGCGGGACTAGGCGAACAAAATGAAACGGTAACCAAACAGCAACAACTACTCCCCGCAGCCGTCAGGCAACAATATGCGGCTAATCCCGCTGGAGCCAAAGAGATCGCCACGGCGATAGCAAACGTCCTTTGGCCCGGCCCCAGCGGACGCCAAGTACGGCCCAGTCCATTACTTTGTCGGCCCGGTCCATTACTACTTTGTCCTGCCGGTCTCAACGGATGGAATAGCCCGTACATGTATATAAGTTCTTGAAACGTTTTTGTTTTCTTTTCTTACTTTGTTATTTTTACTTAGCTAGACCACTTTTTGAACATGTTTTAACAATACCGTGATAATACCGAATACCGTGGTCACAATAGAGCGGTGCAGGGATGACGTATTTCTGTAGGCCAACCCGGAAGTGAGCGTCGCCCTGGGTTCCCCCGACAACAAGCCAATGGGGTTTTTCCCATTGGATTTTGCATTATTGCAGAAAATAAGCTCTGTGGCAAACAAAAGTTTATGATACTCACACGTTTTGTTAAGATAATCTTCACCAATGAACACTACTTTTATGACTTTTGAAGCGTAAATGCAATCGCCAGAATTTTTTTACGACACGTAAAAGCTTCAAAAATTCACGAGTGGGGTATTTGCCGACGTATCTTATGTTATAAAACAAAACGTGTAAATCTCTTAAGCTTGTGTTAACCACAGACCTTATTTCAGCCATCTCACCAAAAACCCATTCAAAAAACCCATTGACTTCGAGACGAGGGAACCGGAAGTGCCGACATGCTAACGGACTTCCGGGTTTTAGGACTCATTCCTGCACTGCTCTATAACCGTGACATTCATTTTTTTTACTTGTGTGATGTAATTTTGCCTTTAAATTACATTTTGATATCCATGTAGTTTACTGTTATAATTAATTATACGTCGAACATCGAAATACAAATGAAAAATTTTCAGGCATTTATATACCATAGCAAAGTGTAGTGAACCGTGTCACCACCATACCGCATCGTGCATACCGAACCGTGCATTTTGTGAACCGTTTCACCCCTAATAAACACACACAGTCACAGAAACAAAGATGATTACACACAAGTAAACACACACACATAAACACACAATAACACACACACACACACACACAGGCCCCCACTACAGAGGCAGGATCTAACAAGGTCAAAGGAAGAAAAGAGAGGAAAGAGAGGACGTGAGATGTGGGGAGAGAGGGAGGAGTAGGGGAGGAGTAGGAGAAGGGGGGAGGAGAGGGAAGAGGGGGAGGAGAGAGAGGAGAGGGGAGGAGTTTTGACAGGAGGCAATAGGAACAACAGGAGGGGGCCAGGAGGAGCAACTAGGGGAGGACAGAGACACCAATACGCTTTCTGTGGTTTACAGAGAGAGGAACGCTGACGCACACGCACACACACACACACACACACAAACACAAATACACACATACACAGGCACACACATACACACTCAAACACACACACACACACACACAGGTGCATACACTTACAGGCAAACACACACACAAACACACGCACAAAACAAACACTCGAATGCAAGCACCTACACACACACACATACAGAGTCAAACACATGCAAAGGCTCTCACACGCGCACACACACACACACACGCACACACACACACAACATAACAAAATGTAAAATGCATGGCTTTCATACATCGAGAATACGTTTTTTTCCCCTGTGGATTCACTATCGCCGCTGCTCCTCTCCCTGCTCCTCCTCACCTCCCCAGCCGCTCTCCTCCTATCACCTCCTTGTCTCTCCTCTTCCGCCTCTCCTCAATTCCTCAGCCCCTCCCACTCACTTCTCATCCCCGTCCTATCTCACCTCCTCTGCTCAACTCCTCTCCCACGTCTTCCCCCTTCCCCTCCCATCTCCCCGCCTCTCTCCTCTCCCACCTCAAACCCCTCTCATCCCATCCTCTCTTATTTCTCCCCTCATTTATCCTTGTCCCTCCATCCCTTCATTTCTCTTCCCCTCTTATCTCCTCCTATACCCTCCACTCCTCCTTAGCCCTCCCTGGTGTACCGTCTATCTATCTATTCTTCCTTCTTGCTCTCCTTTTCTTTTATTTATTACATGCTCTCCATTCTCGCCGGTTGGCCATTTTCTGAGGGAGGAATTATTAATGTTCCTAGCTGGGTCCCAGGACTGATGCACCCCTGGGACCAATTGATGATAGTGATAGAGAGACAGTTCGCGAGAGCGCAAGCTGCCTCGCTCTCAGAAAGCCAAACATTCAGAAAGAATACAAGTCACTAATGAAGTGAAACACAGATGGAGAGGGAACAAATGAATAAATTCTAATATAATGTTATAGTATATCATAGTTTTTATATTCGCAAGTTGTTTTTGTAGCGTGGATACACGTGCATGTAATGTGCATGGACAAAACACGCACCCACACACACACACGCAGTCCTGAAGTCTTGACGCGTTCACATTGAATCGTTCTCAAAAACATCTCACAGGATGTTTGCGTGTGCATATTTCCTTTAGCGTAAGCAACCCCCAAATTGTTATAAATACATATTCTTATCGGCGCTGTACCAGGAATTTAAATGATTTGCTTGTGTAACTTAGCCTCTAACTCACACCACATGTTCCACAAATTCTCAGAGTCACACACACACACACACACACACACAATAATACACACACAAACAGACACAGACCATCACACACACACACACACACACACACATCCATCCAGCCCTATAGTCCCAAATGCTCTGTCACGCATTGCCTTTCCTTCCAATCAATTGGAGACACTCGTGTCTGAAACATGCTTTAATATTCCACTTCCCTTTCTTCTGCCACTACTATTTAACACTAGTGTATTATCCCCTTATCTCTGCTCCCAGCTATCTGCCCCCTTCTCCACTCCCCTTTATCGTCTGTCTTTAGTATTCAAGAGATGGAGAACGGCCGTTGTGACGTCCTAGTGAATTATTCCGGCGGACAGGTGATTTGATAACGTGACAAGGGAACACACACACATGAACACACACACACACACATACATATGCACACACACACACACACACATGCAAATGCACACATACGCACATCCACACACACACAGTCCGAAACTACAGCCCAGAAAAGTCAAAATCACACAGACTATGTTAGTGCTGCTGCTCCAAGGTTTCAATGACCAATCACACATACTCACTCACGCCTGTGTCATAACTTCATGTGAAATATTCTCATTTTAAAATGAATATCCATGTACATACACTTGACTGAAACAATTTCAGACAGGACCTGTTTGAAATTATGGAAATCATGTGTGTGTGTGTGTGTGTGTGTGTGTGTGTGTGTGTGCGTGTGTGTGTGTGTGTGTGTGTGTGTGTGTGTGTGTGTGTGTGTGTGTGTGTGTGTGCGCTGGGCTGGCAGGTGTGCGCGTGTATCTTTTGAAGTTGTATTGGTTCGAGCTGTGCTTTGGCCGTGTTTGTACTTGTGTTAATCTGAGAGAGCGGAACTCAATTTACAGCCCTCCGAGTCTATTTCACAGCTGTTTGACCACACACACACACATGCACACACACATACACACACACACACACACACACACAGACGCACACACAGACACAGACACAAACATACACATACAACACACTGTGACAAAGAGGCCATCACTGACTGGGGGCAATTGGTAAATGCGGTCTACATTACCACTGGCTTGTGCTGAATACTAACATACATTACCCAACACTGTGGACACAGTGTTTGGACCCAGAGTATTGAGGAAATAACCCTTCATTTTATTTAAGTAGAGCTGCTGATGTGTTTATTTATACTTAACACACACATTGTGTGATGGATATTTCACTTGGGTAGCAGTTGAAAGATAATTGATTGATAATTGATTCATATTTATTCTCAATTAATTGATTTTACGGATTTAGTTGATAATGTGCCATGAATAAAATCAGAAGTTAGTCAAGACCAAAGCAAGTCTTACGCTATCTTGATGTAATGAACAGCAAAGAGAAAATGATTGGGGCAGCAAATATTACATTATTATTATTATTATTATTATTGTAGTTAATCGATAACTACATCATCGATTTACAGACCAACTGATTCCACATGCACTGGAGAAAACACATCATTGCTATATGGCTTTACTACAACAGATCTAATTAATGTCCACCAATTATCTCATAATAGATCATACACAACCACTACACACTGAGCTGTTTGTACAAAAGATGAGAACAGAGGTAAAAATCTGCTTTTAAATGTAGATTTTTTTCAGAGCACGCATGTGACCATGTGGATATATTTCTGGTGATTGCTGCATGATGAACAAGTGTTTTTGGTTTGCCTGCTATATTGTTTGCCTTGAATAAAGCTTTAGATTACCTCCGTGTGCAGTGAGGAATATAAGCTGGCACACAGCAGCAGAATTGGAAAGAAAATAGCTTTCCGTGACATGAGGGAGGATTGCTTCAGTTACACACATACAAATTAGTCCAGGCACACACACACACACACACACACAACCATACACACACATGCACAAAACACAAAACACACACATGCACAACACACACACACTTGGACAAAACACACATGCACACACACACACACACACACGTGCACAAAACACTCATACACACACACACACAAATACAAAACCCTGCATTTAGACACACTTTCATCCCCAGAAAGGGGAAGATAGGATGGAAGGAGGGGTGGCTGTTCAGTTCATCTTCATCAACAGGGGGGGAGGGAGAGGAGATGTGTATTCTGGTTGTTGATAAATATCTCATATCCCCAACAGACAGAGTGTCAGTAGTTGCTGTGGTATTCCTTGATACATATGTGTCTATTATTATTATTACCTAGATACGTATGTGTCTGTTGCAGCCTTGATACGTATGTGTCTGTTGCAGCCTTGATACGTATGTGTCTGTTGCAGCCTTGATACGTATGTGTCTGTTGCAGCCTTGATACATATGTATGTTGCAGCCTTGATACATATGTGTCTATTGTTTCCTTGATACGTATGTGTCTGTTGCAGCCTTGATACGTATGTGTCTGTTGCAGCCTTGATACGTATGTGTCTGTTGCAGCCTTGATATATATGTGTCTGTTGCAGCCTTGATACGTATGTGTCTGTTGCAGCCTTGATACGTATGTGTCTGTTGCAGCCTTGATATATATGTGTCTGTTGCAGCCTTGATACGTATGTGTCTGTTGCAGCCTTGATACGTATGTGTCTGTTGCAGCCTTGATACGTATGTGTCTGTTGCAGCCTTGATATGTATGTGTCTGTTGCAGCCTTGATACGTATGTGTCTGTTGCAGCCTTGATACGTATGTCTGTTGCAGCCTTGATACGTATGTGTCTGTTGCAGCCTTGATACGTATGTGTCTGTTGCAGCCTTGATACATATGTATGTTGTAACCTTGATACATATGTGTCTATTGTTTCCTAGATATGCATGTGTCTGTTATATACTCTTATATACTTTTATTTTTATATTCTTGCTTATTGTGTACTTTTTCTTTTCTTTTAGCTTAAGACCTATTACGTAGATAAAGCCTTGTCCTAAGAACTTGTTCAACACTGTTCAGACTACCCTGTGCTTTTCTAACCTTGATGCGTAGGAATGTACGTGCCTATTGTTTGATTATTTCATTATAATTACCTTCTGAAAGCCACTTAACCCATCATCCACTCACGCAAATGAGTTTTCTTCATCTTCATATCTCCGTAACGAAACAGGAAACAAGGCGTACCTCCGCCCCTTGCAGTTTTTGGTTTCCAGCCCAGGCTCTGTGTCGTCTCCCCCCACAAGTTTTGCTATAACATAGTAGGACTGCTGGATCTGAGATTACCTAGATACGTATATGCGTCTATAGATAGATAGATGCATGCATGTGCCCATTGTTACGTAGATACCTATGCATTTGTCGCAGCCTTGATACGTGTCTGTTTCAATGTTGATATGTGTGTGCGTCTGCTGCAGCCATATATGTGTCTGGTGTAACCTTGATACGCACAGTATGTGTATGTAGTAGCCTTTATGCAATGTTGTAACCTTCTGTGGAGTGTATGTGTGTGTGTGTGGTTGATAGCTGGTTTACAGCCTCACCTGGCCTGGAGTGAGACTGATTAGTCTCTGGGGATGGGTGAGGCTGCAGACCTGTGGTACATGAGCAATCATGACACCCAGGATAAACCACACACACTCAGAGTGTTACATCTGCTCGGCTTGTACCAGCTTGCCATCTCCAATAGATGGATACACTACGTCAACATGGGATCCGGGCCGGAGCAGCCCAGGTCCAGCCGCACCTCTGCCGGCCGGCACAGCAGCCCAATGCCCCGAGCTCCAGGGGGGGGATAGGGGTCGTGCCTCCCTGGTGGAGGGGGTATGGTTGATAGCTGGTTTAAACCCTCACCTGGCCCGAGTCAGACTGATTAGACTCTGGGGCTGGGTGGCGCTGCACATCTGTGGTGCATGAAAGCAATCATGGCACCCAGAATAAACCAGCTATCACCACACATTCAGGAGAGAGCCACTGTTATGACTAGCCTAGTCCTAACTAGACCTTGGTACTCATTACATTCATACTAAAGGTCTAGCAGTGCTGTAGAGACAAACGATGTCTCACTTGAAGGCGGGTGCTGTTGAAGTTTAAAACCTATTGGCTCTGCCCAGTGCCACTCTGGATCTGCCTTAACCAATCACTAACGTTTGGTCGTGACGTATTTCATGCGCCAGAAACCACGTTGCGCGCAGTATACAAACGGCAGATGCAGTGAGCATTAGCATTAGCCTGGTTCCGCCCGCCTCCGTACTTTCCGCTCAATAACTGAAATTCGCGCACGACCTCTACGTCACTGTTCTCAGGCCGCGCCTCCTGTTCGCTGATTGGAAGGCACATTTGAGGGAAAAGAAATCGTTCTAACATACAGCACCGCCAGACCTTAGTACTGAAGTGAAATGAAAATTGAGCGGAAGTACGTAGGCGGGCGGAGCCAGGCTATGTTATGACTGTTGTGAGTGTTACATCTGCTCGGCTTGTACCATCTTGCCATAATGGATATTCTCAACCATCTACCTGTTTCCTGTGGGCCCCAGCAAAAGCCACACACACTTGCACACCACACATAGGTGTGTGGAGCATGATAGCGCATTTGCGCAGAGTAGGCGAACATAACATTTACCTGAGATGATGGAGGCGTGTCTAAATTCCTCGGAGAAGTGGATTGGCTCGTAGGGAGACGTCTCGTAGAAATCCTCCCCTTGAATAGAAGATGGAGAATTAATATTAGAGTATTATAAGACAAACCCTGAAATACAAGCATGCACATATGCCTGTACACACATACACAAAGAAACACACACACACACACACACACACATACACACATACACATACACACACACACACACACACACACACACACACACACACACACACACACACACACACACACACACACACACACTGCAGCATTGTTGATGCCTAGTGCACACCAGGCCATCTGGTTTCATTTGGAAAATATGTTGAAAGTTAAATCTGGCAGTATTTTTAGCTAATTATTATTTAAACAACAAATTAGAACTCAACTCGATAACTATCTGATTTTGAAGAAAAATAAAATTGGAATCAAAGTGTACATTTCGATTGTGTATCGCATTACAGTATTAACAGACATTAAGATAAAGTTTACTCAGCTGTTGTGTCCTTTATTAACTTCCGAGCATCAACCAATGTACATTTGCACACATTCGTCTTATACATACAGAACCCACATGGTTGACAGCACTGAATGCCAAATCAATATTTACAACACAAAAAAAACCCAGCCAATAAGGTGTTTGTCGTCGTTGCAATTAAAACGGTATATTTATCGGTGTAATTTATTCCAGAAAAATGAGGCGGCATCAACAAAAAGAAGAATAGCTTCGAGAGGAACATAAACGTTACAAATGTCCGCCACTATGCAGGCAGTCCCTGCGGGAATATATTATGGCAGACAGATTAGAAATGCTGCAATGCATGGTTACAACTTTTAGTCTTTTCTAAACAGTCTAAGCAGCAATTTCTAACAAGAGGCAATTCAAAATAAAGTCCTCCATCTGCAAACTGCTGTAGCTTTTCCTAGTAACTCTGAAAAGTTATTTTATTTTAAAAACGAGAAACCTTTGGCAAAGACGTGGTAATGACACGGTACAGGTATCATAACAATTTATTTTATTCACATTCCCAACCTCCAGCCTCTTTAAATTGAAAGTGCGCAAACATCTGTTCCATCTGTATGAGCGGTGATACAGCGCTGTGCAACTCCATGAATGTGAACGCACACACATTTTAATATCGTTGTCAAAAAATAAAACATTGAAAATCCAGGTGTGCCTGCTTATCTTTTATTCAATAATGTAAATATGTTGGAGGCCACTGGTGTATTAGGATCCAATAAGCCGCCAGGCTGAATTATGCCTCATAAAGGTTTACGTAGATGAGCATATGGCAACCAATGTGACTTTACCGTTATTACCATCACTCGCTGCCAATAATACATGGCAGCCATTTTGATTGCTTGATGGTTTGAAGATCAATGGAAGAAAAATTTAACGGGGTCACATTTTACACAGGTTTTTAATTTTAATGTTAATTTTTTTAACAGTTAAAGTAATGACAGTGGACTCATAAATACATCATGGGAGGATTTAATATGAGCCGGGGGCCGGACAGTTTAGTGCTTAGGGTGTTTCTTGTTCTGGGTCCCAACCCAATGTTTACACTCTATAAAAGCTTAAAGGACTAAATAGTAATGCTTGTATATTAAAATATTATCATCTGGCCAGGTCTGAGCAGGAAGGTACAGTAGTTTTCCCGCCAATCTTTAATATTGTTTGGTCCTGAGGACTACAATATAAGAAACTAAGGTGCAAGAAATAGCCGCTCCCAGTAGCGGCAATCAAATCCTGAATGAGCCAATCACAATCCCTTCTATGTTTTGTCCCACCCTAATCTCTTTGTCTTTCAAACTGACCTACTTGCAGCTAATAGAGTGCTACCGACTTGGCACATCTTTTCCAAAAAAGAAAAACACAATTAGGGGCTATTAACTCCGAAAATTGGTTATTAATTGCTTACATATGTCGGCGTTCGACCGTCGAAGCTGGATCACGGTTGGCCGGGTATCGACAGAGAGTAAATGGGTACGTTAGGCTCACTATTCAACAGATGACAGAGGAAAGGTGTTCAGGAGAGGCCATTAATAATTAAAGTCATTGATCGGTTCTCATTAATCCCTGAGACACTGAGTGAGTGAGTGAGTGAGTGAGTGATCGACCACCGGAGGTAGAAGAACGGAAAAGAGAGAAAAAGAGAGAGAGAGAGAGAGCGCAAGAGAGAAAGCGAGAGATAAAGAGCGAGATAGAGAGACAGAGCAAGAAAAGAGAGAGAATGAGAGAGGAATATAGAGAGGCAGAGAGAGGAAGAGACAGGGGAAGAAAGAGATAGAGAGAGAGAAAGACAGTGTGAGAGAGAGATGGAGAGAGTGAGCCATGTTAAGTGTGGAGGTAATGTGTCTTTGGAGGTTTAATGAAGTGAGAAACAAGGCCATTGTTTATGTATAAAGTTGACCAGAGCCCCAGTCGATTCAAGCAATAAGCTACGAGAGGCCGCAGTGATTTTAGACCAGCTAGGGGGCATTGTTAGGCACGACGCAAAGCTAAAATATTGACTAAAGATTACCCTAGTAACACTTAATAAACACACAGCAACATAAAATGCATCATTCTTCTGCTTTGAAGATTGGGGTGATTGTTAACATTAAGAGATCGGCGGCGCATTAATACTGAAAATGAATTCTTATGTGGTCACAGCCAGGTGTGTATTTTACTACGGCTTCGAGCCAATCAGGAGTAAAGTATCCCCTCACTCTGGGCTATAATGAGATCCTAACCATGCATGCAAGAGCAGGGGGGAAACATTAAACATCATATTTTGCTCCAGTTTATTGGAATCGGGAAGCAGGCTGTAAATAATAACGATTGATTTATGCTGGGATACGATCGATCTTTTAAGACAAATGCAAGACAACCATAAAATCAACATATTCAAGTAGATTCACAAGCAGACATGCAATCTAGGCTATCCCGCGTTTCCTGGATGGACAAAATGTCCGAATTTCTAATGAGAATGGCCGTGTGGTGAATTCAAGGACCTCTGGCTTGCTTCGGTATACCTCCAGGAGGAATTGGAGGCGGCCCTGCTGCTGGCAGCGCGAGCTCGCCGGTCTGGACTAAGAAGAGGACGGGCGGCAGCCTTTAGGGGGTGGAGGAACACGGCCAACTTGGCGGACGCTTTTGTGTTGGGGGGGCTGAGACTGGGGATGAATTATGGTAATTGTTTCAACAGACTAGTGTTCAGAGCCGTGGCTCCCAACTGGTGGGCACACCATAGAGTTTGAGTGTGAATAGCGAGGTGTATTATTGCAAAGCAGAAACACATAATGAATGTGAAGTATTGCAATGAAACTGAAATGAAATACAGCAGAATACACAAAACCGTCTGGTGAGATCGAGGACATTAGAACAGATAAGCTGGCAACGAGTCGAAAAGTTTGCTTCACAAATACAACGGGTCCTCTGGCGATTCTGTCAATATTTGTGAGGGTCAAGGTTCAACACATTTTTTTCTTTAATCGATCAGCACAACTTTAAGCCGGTGCACCCCAAGGTTGCTATTTGGATTCATGGTGTAGCCCTGTTAACCGAAGATTATGTGCTTACGGCAGCAGCAGAGTTTACGGCTCCCGGCCAACAGGTTGTGGGTTCGAACCCCATGTCCACAGTCTCCCTGTAGGCGTACTTGAGCAACACGTATAACCCCTTACCTGATCATTAATGACATGTATCTAAAAATAATGTAATCGCTTTGGATAAAGGGTGTGCTAAATGACAAAAAATTACTAACGCATTTCTTAAGCACACTCCGTGGTTTGAGAAGGCAGGGAGAGGCAGGAGTTGGAGATCGGACGGAGGAGTTGTTGCTGACCTTATAGCTCCAGGACAAATGCTGAGATTGCAAAATCTGTGGCCGTGGTTTTACAAAATGATTTATGGTGTGAAAGGAAATGCTGTTGAGTCGCTGAAAATGTTAATAGATTTAGAATTGAAAAATCGAAACTGTGTTGAGGGCAGGTTCTTTGATGTTCTCAGCAGGCCAATCCATAGCTCTGTTCAAAAGTCAAAAAGAGGGTTTCGAAGAGTCATAAAGTTGTCGAGCGCCCGTCGAGGCGAGAGATCGGGTCCTCGGACCGCCGGACAGCGCCGCTTCGGGAGCAAGGCCGCGTTTTGGGTATGAGCAGCAGCTGGTGCAGACCTGGAGGTGAAGCAGCAACACACCAGTAATCACTAATAAGCGGTTTTAAGAGATCTGGATCTGGCTCCCGAGGGAGAAGTGGAGGGAGAGCGAGGGGAGGCAGCAAGCAAAGACAAACCATTACATTTTAGGAAGAATACGTTTGCATAGTTAGGGAATTAATATTGGACATTGTTTTCCACCCTGTTTAGTTCCCTGATTGATGCTATTCCTGCTATCTGGGTAAAGAGGACGGTGAAGGTCAATGAGAAAAATGTTGTGATCGCAAAACAAACTTGAAATCTAATCTAACTAAGCTGCTGTGTCGTAAAACTTTAATACACACGCCTTTTCAATAAGTACACCGACATTTCACATCCGTGAAAACGGTTAACTTGTTTTAAAAACAAATTACAGAAAAATACGATGTACTGTATCGTGAAAAGGAATAGTAAAGTAAGACAAAACACAAGCGTCAGCCTTACATGTGTGTGTGTGTGTGTGTGCATTTGTGTGTGCATGCGTGTCTGTGTGTGTGTGTGTCTGCTTGTTGGTGTGTGCAAGTCTGCGTGTGTGAGATTAAAGGTGCAGTAAGCTGAATCAGAGAGGAAGGGGAAAGAAAGTCATTTTCTTGCAGCTCTGTTTCCACCTCATTATTCCAACTTTTTAATTATTACTGACAGAGGAGCGGATCCTTGTACCAACACATTCACCCCCCCCCCCCCCCCCAACCTTCACCTGACTGTCTTCCTGCTCAATCTCCGCCATTTTGTTTGTTGTTCGGTTGGTTTTCCATCCCCTGCTGAACCTTATCTCCTCTCCCCTATATTTACCCTCTATTGATCTGCTGTTTGTCGCTTTTTCCTTTTTTTGTTACACTTCTTTCCGACTACTGTTTCCCTCTCTGGCGCTTCTCCCATCTCTCCCTCTCACCCATCTCTCTCTCTCCCCCGCTCTCTCTCCTCTCCCCCTCTCTCTCTCACTCCCCATTTCTCTCTTGAGATCACCGTGTCTTTGTTGTTCCCCATGTACGGTGGCGGTGGCGGTGGCGTTTGTGTTGATGTTAATTGGGTATACTCGCCGCAGCCATCCTGCTTCATCTCTCATTATCGAGGTCCAAGCAGCTGTCAAACGGTTCAAACGGTGGAAGCTTTTTTTTTTATTTGAAGCTCGCCGTATTTTGAAGTCGCACGAGGCCGCACAGACGGCAACAAGCATTTTGGGGGGGAAAAAGAGGGATGGGTATAGGGAGGAGGGAAGTGAGGGAGAGCAGGAAGGAAGGGAGGAAGGAAGAAATGGTGATTTGTTTTCCTTAATGAGCTCAGACATACTTTATTATGTATTGTTTAGTACTGTTAAGGCACAAACCAAAACTTAATTACTGTGTGTGTGTGTGTGTGTGTGTGTGCGTGTTCTTACTTATATGCTTCATTATTCGTGGTACAGAGGAGGACAATAATTGTATCACATAGAATTACAGCCGGAATTAATATTGGCTCTATTCTCCCGTTCGTCTCATCTTCGCTTAGCAATCATCTTAGCTTATCGTAGCATAACATATCCGTCTCCTCTTGTGTTTGTCATATCTTACATCTTGATCATGATCTTATTGTATCGCATCTCATGTTATATTATCTATCTTCTTCTGATATTGTTCCTATGTTTTGTTGTCTTTGTTTTGTTTGTCAGCTCTGTTGCTCAGAGCATATTGTTTTAATGGTGCGTTATCTTTAACGGCTTAACGTCTCGTCTATTTTGGACGCAAAATTCAAAAAGGTTTTTTGTCTGTCCGTCCTCTAAATTCTACCATTCCACAGATCACACATTACATACAGTCGTTCAGCGGACATGTTTATCATGTTTTAATGTGATGCTGAGAACAATCAAAGCAGACAAAAAAAGTATAATATCATATCTTGCAATTGAAATTGGAGTAACTGCAAAAATTCAGAGAGCTGCAGAAGTTCCCAAAGAAAGCAACTTGACAGCTACTGTAGCGACTGGAGCAGCGATGGGAATCAGAAACAGAACAGATAGTGTATATATACACATACAGTAAAGGAAGACGGGGAGGCGGGGTCAGCCTTGACCCATTACCTACAAGCTATGTGATTGACATGAACTACAATCACATGACCCTAACCCCACAAACTCCCACCTTGCCACACACACACACACACACACACACACACACACACACCTCTCCTCATGATATTACAATTAAGCACACTTCCAATCCAAAGACTGCCGGTAACGCAGGGAACGCTGAACGCTGTCTCAGATCCTCACATCTCACCCCCCCCCCCCCCCCCCCCCCCCCTTGACAAGAGAGGTGGAAAACCTTTTAACATGCCAGAGTGCCAAAAGCAGGCTCCCTCATCTGTCCAGTCAGCCTGTCAATCATAGGCATAGTTTCCCGCCCCCAACTCAGAGAGAGGCAGGGTTTTTTTTTTTGTTTGCATGCAAGCAGGGAGCTTTATATGTACATGACCTTGACTTGAAGTGTGTGTGTGTGCGTGTGTGTCTGCGTGTGTGTGTGTGTGGCTATGTGTGTGTCCGGTGCATACACATACATACGTTTGTGTGTGTGTACTTGCGTATGAGTACAAGAGTCTGTGTGTACAGAACAGAAAGTCTCATTCCACGCTCGCTTCCTCATGAATCCATACCATAATATTTCAACTAAGGCTATAACCTGACAAAGAAAAGACGACACGCTTCCACGGTTATCCACTCGGTGCGCCGCGGTGTGAGCGCAATACATTTCCACCCCAGCACCTCGGATACCGCGCCAGGTAATGTTCGACCATTACCTGGTTTGCGAACAACATATTCGATCGTTCATCACCTGTTGTTCACGATGAAAGAGCCCACGAATGACGCGTTCTGTCGCGACCCATTCATGGATCATGCGTTTGATCGTTACCTGTCCACACACACACACACACACACACCTGTGCCAGGCGCACACCTGTGCTACGTGCGCCGACGGGACAGGCAACTCTCAGAGCTGTCCATTTTATATTTCCCTGCTCCCCTTCACCGAAGGCTGACCCATTTAGAGATGGGGAAAGGGGGGGGGGGGGGGGGGGGGGGGGGGAGAGAGAGGGGGGGATACTTCTCTTTTCCTCTTAAGATATACACTCACCGGCCACTTTATTAGGTACACCTGTCCAACTGCTCGTTAACGCAAATTTCTAATCAGCCAATCACATGGCAGCAACTCAATGCATTTAGGCATGTAGACATGGTCAGGACGATCTGCTGCAGTTCAAACCGAGCATCAGAATGGGGAAGAAAGGTGATTTAAGTGACTTTGAACGTGGCATGGTTGTTGGTGCCAGACGGGCTGGTCTGAGTATTTCAGAGACTGCTGATCTACTGGGATTTTCACGCACAACCATCTCTAGGGTTTACAGAGAATGGTCCGAAAAAGAGAAAATATCCAGTGAGCGGCAGTTCTGTGGGCGCAAATGCCTTGTTGATGCTAGAGGTCAGAGGAGAATGGCCAGACTGGTTCGAGCTGATAGAAAGGCAACTGTAACTCAAATAACCACTCGTTACAACAGAGGTATGCAGAAGAGCATCTCTGAACGCACAACACGTCGAACCTTGAGGCGGATGGGCTACAGCAGCAGAAGACCACACCGGGTGCCACTCCTGTCAGCTAAGAACAGGAAACTGAGGCTACAATTCGCACAGGCTCACCAAAATTGGACAATCGAAGATTGGAAAAACGTTGCCTGGTCTGATGAGTCTCGATTTCTGCTGCGACATTCGGATGGTAGGGTCAGAATTTGGCGTCAACAACATGAAAGCATGGATCCATCCTGCCTTGTATCAACGGTTCAGGCTGGTGGTGGTGGTGTAATGGTGTGGGGGATATTTTCCTGGCACACTTTGGGCTTATTAGTACCAATTGAGCATCGTGTCAAAGCCACAGACTACCTGAGTATTGTTGCTGACCATGTCCATCCCTTTATGACCACAGTGTACCCATCTTCTGATGGCTACTTCCAGCAGGATAACACGCCATGTCATAAAGCGCGAATCATCTCAGACTGGTTTCTTGAACATGACAATGAGTTCACTGTACTCAAATGGCCTCCACAGTCACCAGATCTCAATCCAATAGATCACCTTTGGGATGTGGTGGAACGGGAGATTCGTATCATGGATGTGCAGCCGACAAATCTGCAGCAACTGCGTGATGCTATCATGTCAATATGGACCAAACTCTCTGAGGAATGTTTCCAGTACCTTGTTGAATCTGTGCCACGAAGGATTAAGGCAGTTCTGAAGGCAAAAGGGGGTCCAACCCGGTACTAGCAAGGTGTACCTAATAAAGTGGCCGGTGAGTGTATATATAGATATAGATATAGATAGACAGAGATGGAATAGATACTGATAGAGGGAAAAAAAGGATGAGTAGAGAAAGGCAGATATGAGTAGACGGAGGTAGAGAAAGTGAGAGGATAGTGCAGAGAGAGAAAGACAGGAGGAAGAAAAGAGAAGGACAGGGAGAGAGAGAGAGAGAGAGAGAGAGAGAGAGAGAGAGATGTTGCCTTGAGCGTTTCATTTGTCTCCCCAGTCAATTCTCAACCATTTGAAATTTCCCAGGTCTGTGCATTTTATCCTGGTCAAAGCGTGGTCAAAGGGACACGGTGTGATACACTGACCCGGCCAAAAGCCATTTCCGGTCAGTGGAGCACATTGTCCGTCAGTGGTATTACTTCCACCTGCGGACTGAGAATAGCCTGGGCTGCACAGACCGGAATCACGCTGCGCAGCCTTACTCCATAGCCTTCTTCTCAGCAAATAATCAGAGCATATTACCCAATCACACCCCATTTAATACACTTAACTTGGTGAATATTAACTTTAAAATCGCTTATCCAGTCGAAATTGGCCAAACCGAGCCCCAATTAGAGTGGCATGTGGTGGGGAGAGAGGTACTGTTTGCATATGCCAATAGCTCCACCCTGACGACTGGATAACCTGGCAGATATAGACACACACAGACAGATGGTAAGGGCTGCGATTTACATATCACAACCACAAAGAGAGTTTGTGCTTTGGCACTGCAGGATATCCGCCGTTCTGCTGCTGCTGCAGCTCGGGGGAAACGCGTTCAATAGTCTACCGAACCGCCATTAAGTCCTCAATGAGCAAATATGTTTTATGTAAAAAAAGAAAGAAAAAAAAGCCAAAACAAACAGATTTGTTGGTGCCTCATTTGACGCTGTTTAACATTGTTTTGGCTGAAGGTGTGCATGAATTCAAAGTGCCAAGCTGTGATTCTGCTCTGTGTACTTTTCCACAGCCTTATAGGAGACTAGTCGAGGGGAAACAAAGTAAGATCCAGTTCCATTAAGCCAAGGACGCAATGTTCGAATTAATATTTGAAAAGGGAGAATTTTTTTCGCTGAATAAAACAAGCGATAAGTGTGTGTATGTGTAGGCCTCATTAATTATCCTAATTAGCTAATTTGTTTTGTATATCATATGCTATTGTGAATGTTTTTTTTCTATTTTATTAAAAATAGAAAGTGTGCGTTTGTGTGTGTGCCAACAGGGATATGCATGCCAACATGAAATGACTGAATGAGCAAACAGTAAACAGTGGTGCCTCTTGATAGAGCAATAGTAATCAGCTTCCATTAGCTTGCATGCTAAAGAGCTTACTCATTAGCCTGCATGCTAAACACATCAGTCATTAGTCAGACTGGTAAATTAGGCATTTATTTAACGCAATGCTAAATACTCAGTCAGTGTTAAGTGTCTAATTTGCCAGGCTAAAATCCTAAGCACCTTGGCAATTAGGCAGCTGTAAAGGCCATGTATTGGACAGTGCGTCATGACAAGACATTTCTCAACTTGTCTCGTCCAAATGATTATGGAAATGATGGAACAATGTCCTCTTTGTGAAAAACACACCCTTTAAATGCCCAACGATGAATCACTTTGAGCAGGCCGCTGTTCAGATGGGTTTTGTTTTTTTTGGTCACATCTTCAGTATTGAATGAAGAGCGACACACTGGTTTGGTGATTAGTGTTTCGTGGCTCCATCCGTCTGAAATAAGGTGCTCATCTTATTTAATTCAGTCTCCCCCGTTGGCAGGCAGTGTTCTGTAATGACGGTGAACTGCAGGGGGAGGAAATCAGTCAGGTCACTGGCACCCCGGCTGCTGCCAATAAGCAGTGTTGGCCTGTAATTTAACATTTGCTGGAAGAAAAACCGGCAATGCATAACAAAACCCACTGAAAGTGTTTTACCATTACAAAAAGCGATATTATTATACTACATTACTATATACTACATTTGGACTTGTGTACAATGGTCAATGATGTATAGTATCAATAATGAAACATATACTGTCAATGATGTTTACCGCAAATGTCTATATTGTTGACATTTACCTTCCTGTTAAGAATTACTCATATTTTTTATATAGTAGTATAGTATATTGTGTATGTAGTGTCTATATTGTTTACTTTATGTAGTTTTTAGTCCTGTACTTTCAGCTGTGATAATTTCCCATCTGGGATTAATAACATACTCTCTAGCTCCATAGAGGTCCATTATATTTAATGTGTATTTAATGGTATTTAATGTTCCGTCTGACCTAGCCTGCAATTACCATTAGCGATAGATTAAAAACAGTTATAGTCCCAAGTATTTGTAGGAAATGTGCAGGGGTTAGGTTATCAATGATGAAGACTTCTTGAGGGTGAGATGAAATAAAGTAAAGCATTTTGTTTGTGGAATCACTTCAAACAAAGCCATAAGGAAACAAGATTGGGCATAAATACTGCAATACCCTGATGAAAGCCTTTAAGTTTAATGGATTTTTTTCCAAACGTATTGCTGAAAATCAAAAGTTTAAACCTTCAATCATTACATTGCATGGGGAAGGGGGGGGTGCAGTTATTTTTTTGCAACACACTTTACACTTGAAAGGAATCGATGCAAGGAAAAGAGAAAATCTATAACATTACACACCAAAAAAACACCATGACAACAACTTCTAACGCGTCGTGTCCAGAATGCTTTCGCTTTCACGCCACCTTGTAACACACCACTTCCCGCTCCGCCGCCGAGCATCATGGGAAATGGTTTGGCTGTGGTTTGGGGGGGGGGGGGGGGGGGGGTAATTGAGATGCCTGGCTGACAGTGCGTGGCACCTCAGTCCCCTACACCAGCAGAACAGAGCCGAGGTTAAGACATCAGCCAGCGACGAAGCGAGTTAGCCATGACTAATGCCGCAGCCTGCAGCCTGACCCGGTCACACCCACCCCCCCCCACCTTATTCACCCCCCCACTTCTTCTTCGTCTTCTTCTTCTTCACCCGCCCCCCCCCAAGGGACAGCTCAGGTGAATCTCTGTATAGATTATCGCAAAGCTTCTTCACCGACTTCTTACCTGAGGCAAACTGGGCTTTTCATTCACATAAAACAGCTCCTTTCAAATACAGCCATGCCCGGGATTCATGGTCGCCAGCCAACCCCGGGCACATTATCTAATGGCACGCACACTTCTCACACATGGTGACAAAAACATTCAAGTAGTTCGTCCTGTTTATTTAGGAAATATGGTGTTAAGAAACGAAAGGCTTTGTGCGGTTTCTCAACACATCGCCCCCATCTTCATGCTTGTATATACAGCTACTTTGATAAACGTATCACAACCAGGATATACATATATATATACTTAACAACTTTGATATATAAAGTATATATAAATGTCACTACTTTCATAGATACATAAAATAATCTGATATATTCGATATGACGCATACTACTATTCTGGTATAAATGTATTTTATATGTACAAGGCCATACTGAAGTACCATTCACAGACACACAGAGCTGTGTGTCTTCATGAAGTTGGGAATAGGAGGATGGAGTCGGGTTTATGTGTAAAGCCACATTTTATATTACAGTATATCACCACTCACCTATTCACTTGTCTGTTCATTGTGACTTAGAAACGCCATAAATCCCCCGTTTAAAAAAAATGTAGTGTGACATTATTTTAACACTGCATTTTAACACTTGTATTAAAATCCAACACAATACAATGAACACATTCATCAACTAAAATGATGTTGTTATTACTGCTTTGGAAAATGTACCTTTTCTCTGTGGCTTTCTTGTCTCAAGAAATAAAGTGTTTGTCTGGCCTTGTGTTGCTAAGCCTCAAGCTTTATGGGGAAATAATCGTCTTTTGGCCATAGGCGACTCTCTTTGATAGTGTGGCTGCGCTGTTAGCTGCTCAGAAGATATAGAAACTGTGTGGTTCAGGAGGAAACAATGGACTACAGGGGGGCGGAGGGACAAACATTACTAAGCAGCTCCAATTCTAAATCTGGCATAAATATCAAAGTTATGGCACTTGGTAGACCATTAAGGATACAATATGTGTTCATACAATGTCCCATAAGAAAGCCGAATGGCGTGGTGTTGTCTTCTGTATATCTGAATATCTCCCATGCTATTATTTTGTATTCGTTAAGTGGGTGTGGGCCTATAGGGGAGGCTAGTTTTGCATCTAAAACTTTTAGAAAAAAACCTTATCTTCCAGTGCAGCACTGTACAAAAGTACAAACATCTTTATACTTTTCATGAAATTTGAGTTGTTGCTGCGGAATCTATTGAGCTAATATGTGAATACATGCATTCAAACACATACTTACCTTTCTCCACAGTTCGTTGAGATTAAAAAACATCTATATATGCATGTATATATATCCACATGTGCAATCATATACATACATATATAGATGTTTTTTAATCTCAACAAAATGTGCAGAAAGGTAAGTATGTGTTTGAATGCATGTATTCACATATTAGCTCAATGGGTTCCGAGCAGAGATGTTATATTTAGTATAATGTGCGAGCAGAGTTTTGTAAATAAAATGAATAATGTAGACATTCAAACCACAAATAGGCTACTGTTGTACTAAACTGCTTTGTATTAAATCAGCTCTATTTTTGTATGCAATGTCTGTGTAGCCACACTTGGATAGTCTCTAGAGAGTTTAACTACAACGACCTCAATCCGCTTGCCACCCTGCCTGCCAAGTAGCACGTTTTTTTTCTGTTTACGAAGACGATAAAACAATTAGGGATGCTAATTGGTTATTTGTTCAATTAGGTGACATAATGGGGTCACTTTAAATATCTTACAATTCACAATAACGGTGAAAGGAGAACAGACGCTCTAAGGAAAACAGGGTTCTGGGTAACTAGCACAGGCAACTATATAACCTCACCGTATAATTAGAACGATGCGATTCCTTACGATTTTTACGAAAACGATTTCCGAGGGCGTTTGACCTCATTGGACGGCAGCCTTCATTCGCACTGACCTACTTGACTCTAAATATCTCTATGACCACCGGAGGCGGTGCTTGAAGATGGGAATATCCCCATGACATGTGTATGTATGCTACATAAGAAGTGCCGGCGAGTCGTTCAATCATCCACAGTCGGCGCCTGGCAAAGGCAGATTATACATTGCATATGCAGTTCTGGGTGAATCCTTCTCTCCGTTTCCCTCCCAAGGAATCACCTCCTTTTTGTTGTCCAACCAGGGGATTACAGCCGCTGGTTGTGCTTTTACATCTATTGACTTGAAATTGACTTGACTTGAAATTACCTTTAGTACATATTAAAGGGGAACCGTCACGCTCAGCTATTTTCTAATATAAGGGAGTACAGCTTCACATGCATGTTGTTAAAAAAAATAATACGGTCTGTAACAACTCTGTTTCCGTGAGAAAAACATGGAAAAGTTGGACCATTGATGACATTTGTGCCAACAAAAAAAGTTGATGCAGACTTTTTCACAACACACGTATGATGCAGTACTCTGTTATATTAGAAAGCGTAGCTATAGCCAAGGCTGCATACTTACCCTAACCCTACGCTGTATCCAAGGATGCATACTAACCCTAACCCTACGCTATATCCAAGGATGCATACTAACCCTAACCCTACGCTATATCCAAGGATGCATACTAACCCTAACCCTACGCTATATCCAAGGATGCATACTAACCCTAACCCTACGCTATATCCAAGGATGCATACTAACCCTAACCCTACGCTATATCCAAGGATGCATACTAACCCTAACCCTACGCTATATCCAAGTATGCATACTAACCCTAACCCTACGCTATATCCAAGGCTGCATACTAACCCTAACCCTACGCTGTATCCAAGGCTGCATACTAACCCTAACCCTACGCTATATCCAAGGCTGCATACTAACCCTAACCCTACGCTATATCCAAGGATGCATACTAACCCTAACCCTACGCTGTATCCAAGGCTGCAGGACTTAGAGTATCAGGACCACTCACTGGTTCAGCAGCAGCATTTACTGTAGCGCAGCAAACCTGCTGTGGCGCATTCAGTCGGACTCCTGCTTTTCCGTCTGCAACGTTGTAACCTCAAGCAGCAACTAGAGCGGCAGCCATGTGATTCATCGCAAATTGCCATGCAAACTATCAAAAAATAGTTTGGAAAGGCACCTTGGTCTGCTAAATAGCACATTTCGTTTTAAAAAGCTTCAGACGGACCTTAAGAGAAAAGAAGATTGTAAGCACATAGCACTTCGTCAAAAGAAAAGTAGATTTGATTAAGTGGTTGGAGTCATGTCACACAATGACTCAAATATCTAGCTGATAAAAAGGAACTCTTTCACTTTGTCCCTTCAAAGTTAGCAATTTATTTCTTATTAAATAGCCATTGTTTTTGATTAAATAGGTTCACTTACTGTATCACCTCCTGTGGTATTCATTATAATATATATATATATATATACATAGATATGGCCCTCAAAGCTTTTATCATTTTTGGATGTGGCCCCGGCATAGATTGATTTTAACCCCTGCCCTATAAGTATATAAAATATGTATGTAATACATGTATTCCATAGTGGTGGGGTATGGGCTCTGTCTAGCTCCTGTGTGATAGTTTACAGTCTAGAGATTTCAATGCCCTGAAATATGGTAATTCTGGAGTCTTGCTATGATTATGTGGGTTTTCGGGACCTGGCAACGCTGCAATGGGCACCTCTGATTTGGATCATGCATCCACATTACCCCAGGCCTGTGTATCACCTGCATGTCACCAGGTGGTGTGTACTACAGGTACCTCCACCAGCCTCTGATACCACCTCTGATCTGGGTGAGATGGGCCACATGACCACAGCACCCCAACCATGCCCATCTACGGAGCCCCATTTCGCGTGCTGCAGTTTGGGTGTCGATATACCAGCCAGGGCACCTTCGGTCTGGGTGGGGATGACCATGCATCCACACTACCACAGGCTTGTCCACCTGCGTATCCCCTGATGGATATTCCTGCAGCATGTTGGGCTCCGATATTTGCATGTCATGGTTAACCAGTGCATTAGCATAATCCTGCAGCAGCAGCTGTCCTGTCAGTGCCCTCACACAGTTCCTAATTAGGGGAGCAGGGCTCGCTCGCACGACATCGCCAGTGTAAGTCATCCAGGTGCTGAAGACCTGACCGTGGCGGTCACGGCGAATTACATCGAGAAAAGAGCTACGAAAGCAACCGTGCTTTTGTGAAGTCTTGATTCCCAATTTGGATCGCAATTGGGAGTGACGACGGGAACATCCTAATGACAGGTGTTACCAGATACTTTCAATAACTGATGACTTATTCAAAGGTTGATACGTTTTTGTCTACGTCAGTTGCACTTTATTATTATCCATTATTTTGCACTAATTAGTTTTAGCATTTTGTCATCTTGTTTCATTGTGGTTTATTTTCCATTGTATTCTTTGCCCATTCAGAGCCTATTGCGTGCCTCGCCATTGTAGAAGTTCAACCCTTTGTCTTTATCTCTGATTCATGTTTTCCCCGAGGATATTATATTTCCCCAATCCGAGTTCTTAAGTTCAGCAATAAAATAAAACCTATATACCCCCTTTGAAATCGTAAGCCTTGTGAAGCCTTTCGAGACAATAACGATGATATTGGCCGACACAAACAGGCTCAGCTTGCCAGATCCATGTACTCCTTGCTGTAAAGTTTGTATAATCAATAACAATTGAATATCAATTTCATTATTGGTTGATAAACTGTAGATTGATCATTGGTCTTCCCAGCCAGTGCTTACAGTACACTTCTCTCATTTACAAGAGAAAGGGGAAGAGGACTCCTTCTCTCCTCTTCTCTCCCAAGGGATTTGGGGATTACATTGACTTGAAATTACAATTGAAATATATATCACATATAGTATACATGTATGACCATTCACATGGAGGGGTATGGGATGTGTCTAACTCCTATCTGTCTCTATCCTAATATTGTACGTATCCATGTGATAGGACATGTATGTTGGTGATTGCAAGTTGAGACCCTGGATTGGATATCTTTTCCAAATGTGCTGGTGAGTGTGTGAGACAATGTGCGTATGCAAGTTTTTGCGTGCACAACAGAGAATTGAACCCTGTGTGCATACTGGGAATGGGCCTGACTGAAACTTCAGATCAGTGTTCAGGTTTGCTGTGTGTGTGTGTGTGTGTGTGTGTGTGTGTGTGTGTGTTAGTACACACTGCTTAGACATTGTTTCCGTAGAGGGGAACAGAGAGAGAAAGGCTCCTAATGAGTTCTACCACTACACAGACCCAAACTAGGCCAGCCTGCGTGTGTGTGTTTGTGTGTGTGTATGCGTGTGTGTGTGTGTGTGTGTCTGTGTGTGTGTGTGTGTGTGTGTGTGTGTGCGCGCCTTAGAGCCCTCTCTGCTGACACACAGAGAACACAATGCAGGACAAGCACAGGACCTGTACCAACACAAGCCACCCCATAAAACATATTTTCCTGCACGTGTTTCCGTGAGGCAACCGATTCATTCGGTGCGGCGCCAGCTCCCTCTCTCTATCTGGCCACCCAGCCACTTCTCTCTGAACGGAAAAGTCACGGCAAGACACCGCAACGACCGCATAGCTCAACGTAGACGACGCAGAAGCCGACCGGGCGCCAACCCGGCCGGGCGCCAAACCCGGCCGCGGGGCGCTCTCGCTCCTTACCCTCGCTGAGTCCCATGTGGATGCTCCAGTAGTTCTGCAGGCACTGTAGCTCCTTCTTCATGCCCCGCTTGCAGCGGCAGTCGTACAGCGGCGAGTCCTGCAGCACCTCCAGCGCCCCCTGGCACTCCTTGGACGCCAGCATTGCGCTGCGCTCCTTGTCGCCGCCTGACAGACACTGGCGCATGATGCGGAAGCGCGAGCTGCACTGGCCGTTCTGGTTGCACAGCTCCGAGGCGCGCACGCAGTCCAGCGGCTCCCGCCAGCCCGACGAGACAGTGAGCTGCGCTCCCACGCCGCAACTGCCTTCGTCTGGCGAGGGGGGGGTGGGGGGGGGGGGGGGGGGGGGGGGGGGGGGAGGGAGAGGGAGAGGGAGGGAAGGGGAGAGGAGGTTGTATATATGGGGGGGATTAGCGTTCATGTGCATTATGTTCATACTGTGTGTGTGGTTGTGTGGGTGTGTGTGTGTGGGGGGGGGGGGGGGGATAGGGTCCTGTGACTTGTAGGTAGGGTAATTGTTGACCACACCACCCATCTCTTGTGTGTGTGTGTGTGTGTGTGTGTGTGTGTGTGTGTGTGTGTGTGTGTGTGTGTGTGTGTGTGTGTGTGTGTGTGTGTGTGTGTGTGTGTGTGATTGTGTGTGTGTGGGGGGGGAGATAGGGTCCTGTGACTTGTAGGTAGGGTAATTGTTGACCACACCACCCATCTCTTGTGTGTGTGTGTGTGTGTGTGTGTGTGTGTGTGTGTAGGGACATGTGACTTATCTTGTAGATAATGGGTAGGTTGACCCTAATTGCTGACCCCACCCCCCCCATCTTCATACTTTATGTATGTAAACTATCTCAATATGGATTGAAGATGCTTTAAAAGTAAAAATAAAAAGTCTGTTGATATCAATACAGCATACACTTGACTACAAAAAACAATTTAGGCCACTGTTACCCAATTTAACATTTTTAGATTTTGACATTCTGAGTTGTGCAAGACGATGCAGGTCATTTTAAAAAAGGCCTAATTGGCCTAATGACTGTAATAAATATGCAAATGCATTTGGTCAAGTGTCGCCACATGCTGCAGTTTCCACTGGAAACCACCGTCAGCACCGCGGACAGCTCCGCGTTACGGCGCACGGCGCGCGGCTCCCGGTCCCCCCAGACCAGACCCGCGTCGGGACCACCTTTGGACTACCTGGACTAGACCATCTACGTGGTCTAGTCCAGCAGTTCATAGTCCGATATCCTGACCCCTGACAGCAGATCAAAGTGTCACATCCAACTGACCAGAGACAGTCTAACAGCCATTTGCCTTTTTAGTTATTTTTGGGGCAAGTGATGGACGCGCCTGTGTGTCCGTGAATGCGTGATGACACCCTGAAGCACCGCAGACCCCATTGATCACTGATCATTGATCACTGATCATTGATCATTGATCATTAGATCGAAAGGCGATTGTCAATATTGTCTGTGCTGCAGGCTATAAAAGACGGACAGATGATGATGAGGAGGGCTGAAGCGGGCATAGGGGGGCTATTAAAGAGACCCCTCATGCCCTCGCCCCCCCTTACCTGCGTGCGCGGCTGTACCTGTGTGTGTGCGTGTATGCGTGTGTGTTTGTGTGTGCGTGCGTGTGTGTGTGTGCGTGTGTTTGCGCGTGTGTGTGTGTGTGTGTGTGTGTGTGTTACTCACCTAATAGAAACAACATACAGACAATATGTTTCAGCATCGTGGCGCGCAACAGTAATCCCAGAGTCAGGCGGAGGACCGCTGATTTCCCGCGCCGCCTCCACCCCCCCCCCCCCCCCCCCCC
>JAOPHQ010003976.1:530000-570000 GCA_030340625.1 Merluccius polli
ATGGTAAACCTGGACTATGCCCTGTAGTTTATCTAGAACAGGGGTCAGCAATTACATTTAGCCAGGGGCCAGATTATAGCTGAGCAAAAGCTCTGTGGGCCGGACCCAACCAAACAAATACATTTCCTGTGTCTGATATTTTTCATAATTCATATTTTGCATGGGGGGGGCTCGGGGCGCCAGAAAAAAAGCATTGGCGGGCTGTATTGGCCCGCCGGCCGCTAATTGATGACCCCTGATCCGGAATATGCACTTTTGTAGAATTAAGAGAAGGCTTTTGACCTTGTGGACAATACCACTCGCTGTAGTCCCAATTAGAAAGCTAACCTTTTCACTTCACTTGAAGTTTTTCCCTTGTGATACAGATCCAGTTCCACAATGTTCCAGAAATCAGCGTGAATCAACAGATGTGTCCATGTTGTTGTTCAGATCCGGTGAGGTTATGCGTTTTACACAGGCGGAAAGTTTCGACACCTGCTTTCGACTGGAACCGCAGCTTGTCTTCAACCTCAGTCAGGAGAACGTGTGTGGATTCACCGATGATGAACGCTGCTGCTTTGTGTGTCTTGGCGTAGGTTGAGCAAGTCGTGAGAAGAATTCCCCAAACTTTCCGAAAACTAAAATTAAAGTCGGCCATGATGTAAATTTTTTTCCCGGTGGAAGTTTTGAAATCCCTAATGACCGCGTTGGCATGGAGTTGGATGGGTGCTGGCCCTTTGATCAAGTCAGACTGCTTCTTAAGGGCTGTGTGAGACACATAGCTCCCGCCAACTAACGCACAAAAATTCTTATTCTGCTGAGAAACCGCTTTGTGAAGCACTGCGAGGTAATGACACCCGCCCCCCCCCCCCCCCCCCCCCCCGCCCACCCCAACACACACACACACACACCCAACATCAAAGCAGCCTAGTCCATATATATACCCAGGCCTCCACATAATGATTCAGTTTGAGGTATTGACAATGCCAATCCAAACCAAATATCAAGCAGAAAATCCAGGTACTTGGAAACATCATTGTCAACTAGGGACTAGTGTTAATTTAACACAAATCGTGTTCTCGCAATGCCTTGTTTTGTTTTTGTTTTTTGTTTTTTTTTATCATTCATACACACTGTATTAATTCGCCCTTGTAAAACATTCTCGGCAATATAACACTGCATTTACAGAATTGAAGTGTGATTATGTATTAAGTTTACCACTTTTCAGGAGAACATCAAACAACAAAACACTTTTCCACAGTCAACAAATCTATTGCGCACAGGACAGCCCTATGCAGCCGCATAGTCCGCATATAGCAAGAAACGGCTCTGGAGAGAGGCATGAGATAATAAAAATATATGAAATATAATATATTTTGGAGGATTTAGTTTGAGGGGGCACAACATTTATTTGAGGGGGCCAGGCCCCCTCTTGCCCCTAGACCCGGCCCTGAAAAGGATCCAGACCAATGTAAATTTATGAAAAGTAGCCTGGTCGTTTCATATCTTTACAAAGATAACTAACACCTAGATGTCCCCATCAGAAGATTGTCATGGTGTTGTTACCCTGCACTGCACTGACCTCCTTTACCTTGGTCTATTGGCGCTGATTTAATCACCACAATCAGGTGAACGACAATTAAACCTGATGAATAATTGACTTTGATTGACGATGTGAAGTCGGAGGATGCATGGGTGGCTGTGATTGGACGATATAGAACCATGCTAATGTCAGGCCTCCTGGAGACCTATGGTCAGCGTCCTTACGTTTAAAACACATTCATTTAAGCAATAATAAGAAAAAGTAGGTCTCGTCATTTTGAAACCATAATACATATTTTTGGTATGTAAGGGAGTTTTTCCTTGTCCTTCCTTTGTGATCGGACCCCGTTTTTAGAGTGCTACTGTAAGCGCTATACAAATGAAATTGAGTTGACTTGACTTAAATATCATCATTTGGCAGATCCTTTTCAAAGTGGCAGTTTAGAACAATCAAAGCATAAAATGAATGCTGCGGTGACTCAACAATTCTAAGGCACAAGCAAATTACTATGAAAAACTGGGCAGTACACAGAGTGGTTCTAGGAAATGAGTGCAAGACGTTTGTACAAGTGGTAGTCAATAACGTGCACAATAGGAGTTGTATAAAAAAATATGCAGTTGGCTATATCTCTAGAACATTGCAAGGTGAATGCATTCACATAGCTTTTGTGTGCCTTAAATGATTTCCACCTTGTAAAACATGTTCCTTATTCGTTTTAATTGTTGACCTCCAAGTGCTCGATGTGAATACGTATGTTTGTATAACTCACTGCACGGTTGTACTCAAACATTTTACAATTTGCTCATGAATTGCGTAAGATCCAAGACAGACGTACGGATGTGGACGAGATACAGAACGCAGACGTAGGCCTGCTCCTAGCTCTGCTGACATCTGGTCTACACACTCAGCAGTCTTAGGACCAAATGTATGCATTTACACAGGATAAAAGAGCTCAGGCACATTTTGAGTTGTTTATATTTATATATATATTTATATATGTCGATTTGAAGGTTTATGCGGTGGTGTGTGATGATAATAATGGGATATGTAAAAACAAATGTCACAGGGTTCTCCGGGTGTTAAAGGGTGATGGAGGAAGACCAGGAGATGGTGCTGATATGCAGGTACATCAGAGTTGTAAAGCACAGACACACACACACACACAAGTAACTTCACTTGGAGACTTTAATTAACTCTAGAAGAAAATAAAGCATGTGTGATGATGGGGGAAAACTACTAGAAGAAAATCCTATTCCCTAACACACAGGAGGATGAACCAAGACTGAGTGACAACAGGAACGACACAGAGGGGCTTAAGTCGACATTTTAATTGAACACAAGTGAAATCAATGTTCACTGATTGAAGGTATATGAGAGTCCAAGAGGGTGAGCGGGTCCCTAGTGGCCGCGTGGGATACGGCACTCTGGACGCGTGATGACCGACAGATGTTGACCTTTAATCACCTTAAAAAAAGAAAAATGAATTTCAAACATTATTTGAAAACATAATATTTGAAAGTCTTTATCGTCGTTATCTATCCTCGGCTCCCACCCCAGCCAGAGAAGATAATTAGTCACTGTTATTGTTGTGAACAGGAATCACCATTATAGAGTGTTTTGAATGTAATGTTTGCAAATGGTTTCTGCAGACAGTGGCACCGTTTCCCCGTTTTGCATAGCAAAGAGATAACGAAGTCACCGGTGATGTCACTACCCAGAATCCCCTCTGGCCCTGTCAAAACACATTAATCACACCACACTAAATGTAGTTATCCAAATGTAACGTTACCTCAACGTTACCACCTCTAACCTAACCACCAAATACCATAACCTAACATTATCTAACCTAATGCCTGAGCTTAACTATATCTAACCTATTACCTTAACTTGACCTCAAGGGTGCTGTAGATTCGGGAGAGAGAGAGCAGGAAAGAGAGCAAGACAAACAAACAAAATCTTCCTCCCCCCCCCCCTCCCCCGCTCGGCCATTGAGAAATGTTGCATTCACGCGTCTGCGATTGACAGGCAAGATGGAGGATGAGATGCCCTGATTGGTCCGAAATGAGCCAGGAGCGGTCTATAATTTAAATGGTCGTCTCATACAGAGGCAGGCGCAGTCGACTCGAAACAGATATTCACACAGTGCATTTCACTCACTAATAGCTGACGGATGGCTATGGCATTTCTAACAAATTACACTCAAATTATAGCTCTTCAATTTTACCTGCAGCCCCTTTAACCAATACCGTAACCATCTCTGAATTCCTCAACATTCCCCTTAATGCTAAACATAATAATTTCAAACTTTGAACCTATACTTAACCACCCTCAATATTATACCTAAACATAATCATTTAGCTAAATTTAAACCAACCGTAAAATACAGCGGCATGAAAGTGTGTATTTTACAAAACCAATTCTTCATGTTTATAATTGCTGATCTTAGGACACTGTGCGCCCCTCTAGTCTCTCCCAATAAAGTTCTACATATCAACGTTTCTAGATTCTTCCAGTGCCAACCAATACAGAACAACAACTATAGCCAACTGAATGCCTCTGAAGGAGATGAATATGCGGCAAGCACCCTGCGTTGCGTTGGTGTCGGTGTAACGTCCTTTATGTTCTCCTCAGTGGCCGGTGCAGAACCATCAGGAGGACCCTGGGCCGCTGGGCCGTGTCTAACGTGAGTGACGTTAGCCACAGATGATTGCCTCCGTTGCTATTTTAAAACAATCTGCATTGAGATTCAGATGACATTGAGATCGTGAACACGTTGTGAATAAATAACATTCAGACAATTTGCAAAACCTCTTTGGCAGCGACGGTAAACAGACGCTATCTCTGCAGAGCACCTTTTAAAAGCGACGCGCTGGCGCTAATCTCCAGCAGGTTGTTAGTAAAAGGGGGTTAGGATGCCGCACTCGCACATACAGACGCTGACCTCTGTTAGCGGGGTTGGACCATATGGTGGACTTGGCCGACTCTACAGCAGAGCAGAGGCCTTCTTGAAGACAATGTCAACAGGAAGTGTTTGTTGTCCTTGTTGTTGTGTTTCTTTCTTGTCCGTCTGCCTGCTCAGTCACGCGAATTAAACGTTCGCTACGTCAGAACTTATTCAGCAAAGGTGTTTCCATCTTCCATTTAGCAACCTTTTATAATGGTTGGCGTGGGTATAACACTTCCCCCCTACTTCCTAGAACTCAGCCCTAAACATATTTTTAAATGTAATTAATTCGAGCTGAAACACAATGTTTTTCCACCTCTCTGTATTTTATCAGAACATTGACTCACCCACCTATACTGTTACATCGGAAAATAACACAAGATGTTCAGGATGAGAGATTTTCCATGATTCGTTTCAGAATAATTGTAATAATAACTGTTGTTTTTTCATCACGCCACAAATCTGAGAACAGATCATCCAGGAGCCCAACTGACGCAGGATTCCTCCATTTCACAGTTTAGAGGTGGTTGGATAATGTCAGCGGAAATATCTGAGAATCACGTCTGTGATCGGTATCAGTCTCCAAACGAGGCAGAAGCAGATTACATAGAATGGTAGTCCAGAGAGAAATAGCACACACACACACACACGCATGCACACACACACACATGCACACACACACACACACACACACACACACACAGACATACAAACATCCACACATGCACATACACACGTATAAAAACAAATACCAACGCACACACACACACACACACACACACACACAATATTAAATGCCCTCCTTTGTTAAGATGTCACGTCCAGTTACACAGTGTTGCATTAATTTTGAAATGTTATTCAACTGACAAAATGGAATAGAGTATCTGTGCAGACTTCATATCTACTGAGATTTCATTACGCAGTCTTAATTAAATGCTTCTGCGCGGCTTTGTCCATGTGTGTGTGTGTGTGTGTACTTCCTCCAAGGCATAGTCAGTGCTTTTCAAAGGGGGGGGGGGGGGCGGCAGAGCGTCTTGGGGGCACGCAGGGCTGTGTTTAGGGGCCCACAGAACTGTGTTTAGGGGACCTGAGCAGCCTGGCTGGCATTCATGTTAAAAAAAATAACAACGTACATTGCAAAATCATTTAATTTCAAATGCACGCACACACACACACACACACACACACACACACACACACACAGTGAAATTAAATACTGTAGGTCTGATTGGTTGTAGTAAACTGTACACTGATTTGTACCTGGAGTTTACCAGACTGTCAATTATCTTCTCCCATTGTAACTTACTGTAACATGTGATCCTATCCTACATGTGGACACACTGCATGGTTCTCAAGTCAATTCAAGTCCATTTTATTTGAATAGCCCTTAATCACAGTTCGTCTCAAAGGGCTTCACAGGCCGCATTATACCAATAGGATCTAAAAGACCTCAAAGCGCAAGGAAAACCTCCCACGAACACTCCTAACGTCCCTCCTTCCAGGGATGGTTATGAGTGCGATGGGTGCCACAATGGGCGGACATAGTTCTCTTCTCCTCTAGTTTGACCCAGATGGACGCACTTTGCTTTCGCAAGTTATTTACATTGCACTTATTTTATGTATCATGTGTTGTGCTAAAGCATTACCTATTAGCATTACCTACCTAAATGACAAACAGGTTTACATACACCGTATGCACAACGTCCATAAAACAAAATACATTCAATAATAAATGTCGGTCGAATAAAGAGACATTGTGATACAGTAGGGCCGCAGAGACGACAGCGTCTATTCAACATCCCTGTATGATCTGATCTGCAGGCAACAAGCAGGACAAAGCAAGGGAATCGAAGGAGACAGCGGTGGTTACCGTGGTATTTTCAGCACCAAGGACAGCGCTGGAATTACAATAAAAACCTGTCGCTCAGCGAACTGAATAACTGTCACTCTGGAGGTATTCGCATGGCCGTACCTCAACAGTGTAGGCAGACCTTTTAATAATAATCTGATGTCATGCTTTTACTATTGTGAATTTCTGTATAGTTTTTTATATTGCCTAGATTTTGTACATCCCTGTGTTTTCTTACTATGTAAATGTTTTTTTCTTTGTGTATATTTACTCTGAAATTGCTGGGTTTGTTTCTGCTCTGCACGTGCAGTGTAACTCACTGTTTAAAAATGTGCTGCATAAATAAAGATTTACTTACTTAAACTGAAACTGAGCAAAACTGTCCGCTAACAGAAAGCAACTGACACACAGATCCAGTGTTCTGCTACACAGAAGAAGAGGCAGCCATCTTGTATCTGTAGGACTACCAACGACCACCAACGACTCGCTTTTGTTCAAGTTTGGTTCCCAGGGAGGAAAAAGTACAACACAACACCAAACGCCACTCTCTAATTTGGCAGTGACTCAACTGAAAGTCTGTAGAAACAGCGCTTTGCTTTGTATCCCTGTTATTAAAGTGTTCACAAACATTTACTTTTTTCTGCCTCTGGAAATCATCCAATCATGCAAGGCATCGGGGAAACGATTAAAAGGCAATTTAAGAATAATTTAACAATTTAAATTGCAACTTTTTTTTTTTCAGTTCAAAATATGTGATGTGATTTACATTTAAAGCTGACAATGTTGAATTGTACGAAGGAAAGAAAGAATAAACAAAGAGCAGAAAGAAATGGGTTTGCTTCTCCCTGACTGCTTGCCACTCTTGTTCTCTCGAATAAAAGAACAAAACGAAGACTTGTCATAATAAGATGAAGGCAGAGTCGCTCTCCGCTAACCCTTCAATCCTCTTACGGGAAAAAAAAAGAGGCATAATTACAATACAAATGTATTTACTTCAGTGACTGAATTTGAACCTTGACCCTACACCCTAGCCTATCTTTGACAAACCATCAACTAAATGGCTGCTTTATTGAACAAGAAAAATATGCATGTATGTCAGACTGTTTGTCAGTGTGTCTCAGCGCGAAGCGGCGAGTGATGGAAGGGCAGGTCGGAGTCGCTCGATACGCGGGGAGCTTGCCTTGCAATTGCAGGCAATTTCTGGCTCCCGAATGAAGAAATCAAATGACACACGCACTACACAGTGACACTGAAATCACACAGTTATACTAACGTCTCTTACACACACACACACACAGTCACGCTAAGGTACAAACATGAACACACTGAAATCGCACACAGTAAGTCACACAAATATAGCACATACATTAAACTCAATCACCCACATTTCAGTACTCACAGCAGTAATGGTAAGTATATAGTCACAGTAGAACTACAAACATACACTAAAACCACACACACACACACAGTCACACTAAAATCACACACATACACTGAAGTCACACTCATACACACAAATCACACATTATTTCAAATACGCATTCATTTGGCCTCGTATGTTTTTTGTCCATAGTCAATATTTGGACAAACACTTAACCATGCAGTCGCACTTAAATCACACACATACTTTCAGTAAGTACTGACCACCTGGCTGTTCGGTTTGACGACAGATCTGGACAGATTTTTTATTAAAACATAGCATATGAGTGTAGAATAACCAGTGGCGGTGGGAAAGGCAGGTTAAAATGCTTAGCCCCCCTAAGCACCCCCAGTATCTTGGTTGTAATTATTATTAAGATTAAAGATATATACAGATATCCTTTGAAATCAGACTGGCTGAATGTAGCAAAACAAAATGAATATAATTAATGATAATTATATTTTTTAATTTCTCAATATTTCCACATATTTACGTATGACCGCATGTCGTTGCCGCTTTATTTAGTAATTTGATTGGTTGGTTCATATTCAAGATTCAGCGCACGATAATGTAGTGTCACGTTCAGAATATTCGTATTATATCCATGCATGGTTGAACGCAGTTGAAAGATGGAAAAATATATCACTTTTATTATTCAGAAAAAGCGTGGGAGGGTGGATATCAGAGGCGATCAGCCAATTCCTGGAATAGGTATAAACCTACTTGGTCTTCTGATCGGTTGTTTGCAAACGTAAATGCAGTGACTGCAGGCACATTTACAGTTTTAAGTTTTTAGTTTTTTAGCATTACATCTGTGATCTTATCTGTACATACAGTACATATCAAGCCATAACAGTCACTCTCATAACAATCATTAATAATCAATGGTCTAGTCCAGGGCTTCCCAAAATGTGGTACCTGGTAAATGTGGACCTATAACAGGTGGGATTGTGAGTCAGACCCCACTCCCCAGCTAGAGCCCTCTGCGCACCTCGGCCGGCCGGCTGGTACCGCCATCCCTGAGAGCAAGCAAAGGTCGCGCAGCCAAGTCACAACTCTTCTCTGTCTTGGCGCCGCTACGGTGGAACGACCTCCCTGCTGACGTGAGGACCGCAGAGTCCATCACCTGCTTCCGCAAGAGACTCAAGACCCACCTGTTCAGAGCTCACCTGGACCCCGCTTAGCATCCTTTCCTCTACTACCCCTCCCCCTCCCACTAATAAACCCCCCCCCAAAAAAAACAAAAAACTTTGCAATCATTCTGTGTTTGTATGTCCTGGCTCTTACTTTGATATTCTGCACTTAGTATTTTCGCACTTATCTCTTTTGTATATTTATATATCACTGTGGAGTGTGTGTTGTTGATGGCTGGTTTACAGCCTCACCTGGCCTGAGTCAGTCTGATTGGACTCTGGCTGGGTGGGGCTGCACACCTGTGGTGCAGAGCAATCATGGCACCCAGGATAAACCAGCTATCACCACACACACTCAGGGAGGGAGCTACGAATGTCATGGCAGCATGTAACATCTGCTCGGCTAATACCACCTGCCATCTCCAATAAACGGAACACCCTACGTTCTCAAACTAGGTATAGTAAGTACGGGAAGTATGGATATTGGAACAGGGCCCTGGTTTATCCTGGGTGCCAAGATTGCTCTGCACCACAGGTGTGCAGCCCCACCCAGCCCAGAGTCTAATCAGTCTGACTCAGGCCAGGTGAGGCTGTAAGCCAGCCATCAACCGCACACACTCCACAGTCACACACACCCTCCACAATCATATATATCATATATATATCATTCATATAAAAGGGATTTTCAAGAACAGATTAAAATACCCCTTTCCCTTTAACGATATGGCTACCAGATATGTTGACATGTTATTCTTACCCTAACCTATTTGTTTTGATGTAGCTCCCCATTTCTCCTTTTCGGTCTCACCCATCTCACCTTCCTCTTACTCCTGCTCTGTTTCTTCTCCCGTTCTCTCGCCTCCGATTCCTTTCTCTCTCTCTCTCTCTCTCTCTCTCTTTCTCTCCTCCATTATGACTGCTAACTTTATCTGTCCCACCTGACAATTTCCCTGATTTTAGCCAGTTTGCAGACACAGTGTATTTTGGGTAAACATGCATTTATTCATTGAAATGAAAGTTTATCATTTTACAAAGGAAACATTTATTGTAAATAAATATTGATTGTATTTTTTTTGGTTCAAATTACACAATTACACTGCCATTACATTTTTCGTCTCGCACACCCCCTAATGAACACGCCTTTACCGGATTCAACTCCAAGCAGGAGTTGCCCTTTCATGACATGTTCACTGTCTCTTTTCTATGGAGCCCCGGAGGTGACATGAACGTGATTTATTTTTTAACACGTGTGCAGTTTTCACATGCCTGTTTTAATAAATCCTGTGTGCGTTTTAGTAGCTCTTGCACACGTTTTAATGAAAGTTAGTGTGTGCACGATTTGCAGGCAAAATGCTTGTGTTACAAATGTAGAATAGAATTGTAGATAGATAGATAAATAGACACAGAAAAGGAAATGCTGTAAGGGAGACGATATTGAGTTACAAAGAGCCGTTCTATTAATTGCATGTAAAGCAAAGTGCTTGAAATAAAGATGTGTTTTTTAATCCGAGTGCACCGGTTAGTGTTGAAACCCTTTTAACCCCGAATGTGCAGGAGAGATGAGCTCAGAGGAAATGTGTAACTTCATGAATGTGACGACCCCTCTGCTCCACTGGGTGTCCTTGTGTCCTGTTTTGCTAGTTGTTCTTTGTTTTACAGGATCTGGGTCAGGGCGGAGGTAGCAGCTGTAGCATAGTAGACCCTAGCATGTGCACCTTGAGCTGCGCAATTTGGTTTATGGGAGACATGACTCGTGTGGTGAGTAGGCTGTTTTGTTGTTTTGGGTTAATGTAAGCAGCTGTTCTAAATAACAAGTTGTTGATTTGTTTTGAGGGGGGGGGGGGGGTGTTTGTCTTGCCAAGCTGTATTATGCAGGTGATTTTGTGGCACTGAGTTCTGGTGGTCCTGCGCATATTAAATTGCTGTTCTGTCCATGGTTAGGCGTAAGAGTGGATTCCCTTTTGGAATTTGTTTGGCGGGGTTGTTTTGTGGTGTGAACATGGCTGGAGCAGTTGTCTCGGGGGCGCGTCCAGATCTGCAGGGATGTCGCCATTTTATGGTTGCTTCGCTGAGCTTGAGGGCCGCAGTGGGGGAGCATAACTAGATTTTGGATAGGCAGTTAGAGGGACGGGGTTACGGTGATGTTTCAGCTGTGCTCAGCGTGCATGCGGGTAGGAGTGGTGGGGAGGAGAAAGAGTCTGTCAAGGCAGTTTCAGGAATTGCAGCAGTGGGGAGTTCTGTTAATTTCTTTTCTGCACAGGAGGATGATGGCCTGTTGAGAGTTTGTTGCGTGGCCGGTTAAAGAAACACTGCCTAATCTGCAGTCACTGTTTGGGCATCTGCCCGAGGAGAGGTGCGCTGAGGTATCTTAGTAACCCAGTCAGTGTTTGTTTAACGATACACCAAGCCGAACACACTTGATAGAGCATGACATTGATGTAGGTGAGGGGCAGCCAATCCGCTGACGTTTTTACCGGGTGTCGGAGGAAAAGCGCGAGGTGATGGACAGAGATAGAGTATATGCATGAGAACGGTATTGCAGCACCCTCATCTTCTGGCTGGGTGTCATCATGTTTACTAGTGGATAAGTCTGTTAAAAGTCTGAAGTTTTGCATGGACTATTGAAAGGTATTGGGTCACCAAACCTGAGTTTGTCCACGGTGCATTGAAGATTGCGTTGATCAAGTTGGCTCAGCTCAGTATGTCAGGGTTATTGGCAAGTACCTCTGTCCAGCTCTCATAACCAAATCTCAGCTTTCATAATGGCTTCTGGTCTTTTTTCCAATACAGTGATGAGTTTGGGTTGCGGAATGCACTGGCGATGTTCTAGCACTTGAGGGATATGGTTGTGGTTGGGCTGGAGGGATGGCCACAGTCACATACCTTGGTAAAGTGACTGATCAGTATCCAGTGCCCACAACTAAGAATGAACTCCAGCGGCATCTGGACCCTATGGGTTACTACCACCATTTTTGTATAAACTTCTCAACTGTGGTAGCGCATTTGACAGTTTTGCTGAAAGGAAAAGCAAAGTACATTTGGTCAGCTTCCTGTCAGTGAGCATTCGATGTTAGAACTGTTCTCTGTTCACCTCCTGTTCTTACAGCTCTGTGCATGGACCGACCCTTTCAACTGCATGTGGATGCCAGTGATGTAGGTGCAGGTGCTGTTTTGTTTCAGTGCGATAGCTCTGTTCTCCTTCCAGTTAAATTACTGTTATTGAAAAGGAGACACTTGCACTCATTTGGGCATTACAACATTTTGAAGTCTATGTCAACTCTGGTAGTGTTCTTCTGGTGGTTTAAACAGACCACAACCCAATAACTTTTTTGCATTCTTTGCATTGCCCAAACTGCAGACTGATGCAATGGATTTTGTTTCTGCAGTACTTTTTTTTGGACATCCGCCACAGCAAAGGCTCTGAAAATATTGTGGCACATGCTTTGTCAATAGCACCTTGCTCTTACATGTTGTGCTCATGAGGTCGTCATTGACCTCATGAGCCACATCTAGACCCGGGATGGTTATTGAATGCTCACCACTTCCCCACGGATTGCCTCTCCCACTCCTTGCGGTCACGGCTGTTTTGTTTTGTTTGGTGCAGACATTTTCACACATTCATACACACTTACATGACTGATTACTGATTTCCATGTTTCTGTTCTTTGTTGTTACATTGTCAATATATATGTGTTTCTTCCTTACACATGTTTCTTCCATGTGTTAATTCGTCTGGTCTCCCATTTTTGTCGCAGCTTAAATAATGTATGTTTTGAACAAACAACAAACTTAAAGTCTGTGTTTTGTGTTGCTCTTCTTCTTCGTTGGTGCAATAAGGGGCATCATCACAAACAGGTGTTTGAGAGGACTCATTTCACTAACTGCTGGATTATAGCCAAAATATGCCTCTACAACATAAACAGTATCAATCGGAATAATTACCAGTAAATGAAGGCATCAACAGAACCCACAAAAAATAACCCCATCTGCTCTGTGAATTCATCCTTTATGCAGAACAGCCTCAATGAATAAGGTCACGACAACGACAATGCAAAGTATGGCTAATCGCACACACATCACAACTTGACAGAACGCAAAGTGCCGTGACATGTCTATTCTGTGAAAATGTAAAAACCATAGACAAGTTTGGGGGCTTTGAGCTGGACAAGACAGAAAAAATACTGTTCAAATTAAAATAAGTAAAGGTTCAGTAAAGCGGGAGTTAAGCTGGAAAGCCACATTCTTAGTGGGTGATGGAATATTCTCAAAGGGACTGCATATTTTATTGCGTTTTATAATATATATCCCTGATATATACCAGGGATATATATCATCCCTGATATATATATATATATATATATATATATATATATATATATATATATATATATATATATATAGTATATATATATATCAGGATATGCTTAACTATTCAAAATAAAGTTCTAAAATGTTCCAACAGTGAGGTCATCACATTAAAGTATATGGCAATTTATAGTAGACAAAAACTAGCATTTTCTTTCATTTTGCCATTTCAAACCATCATTTGTTTCATAATTTTAATGGCATATTTTCAAATCATAATCCTAATTCAGTTAGACTACAAAACTAGGTATCGCGATGCATCAATTATACCACTCAAACGTTAAATGGTAATACTGAACTACTGCCCTGACCCTATAGCTATGTGTGCATTCTTTGGTACACCTACCAGGAGGAGAAGTGGGGGGGGGTGGAGGTGAAGGTGAACCACGATGATGGATGATCTTTGTGTAGCTGATGTATCAGCGGCCTGCGTGGCAGGTCTCGACAGCAAGATTGGGAATGGGTGGAGGGGTAACACATCTCCCAGTGATATTTCAGTGATGAAGTCATTCTCCCTGGACATTCAGTTCCAGGGCAGGCGGTTCCACTTGTGATTGTCACCTGGGAATAAGATGAGCAGAATAGAGGAATAAGGGAATAAGACGAGCAGTAAAACAAAGAACAAGGAGATCTTTTGGTTAGTTGTTGCGATTTTAGGGGTTTTGTGGATTTTAGTTGTCATAGCTTTTTTTTTTTCGTAGAAAATGTTTTTTGCATTTCTTTGAAGGAAATTATGTAAAATGAAGTTAGTTAATGAAACATTTATAATATGCATAGTACACATTACACAGAGATTATTGACATCTGTTTTTAAGGGATGGCTTATTTCGAAATGCATTTGAGAAGTTTAAGGTAACCTAGGTTGAAATCCAGAATATTTTACCAGAAAGCAAAACTTTAACAACAGCAAACTGACAATTGCAAGTGGTCAAATGAGTGACATTGGCTACATAAACTATAGCTAACTATTTTTAGAGAAAATATGTCTTTGCCCTTCTGTCTTGGGAGTTAAACGTCCGGTATTTGTGTCTGTGAATGTCAGCTGTTGACTAGAGCTGTGTCTGAACCTTTAAACGCCTGACAAGTAAATAGCAGAAAATTGCTTTGCAAAAAAAAACAACAACAAAAAAGATTTGACTTTTCTCCCTTTTGTTTTGAATTCTGGGGAAGACATTAAATTCCTTTCAGGGACTGGCAGGAAGATTGTTGTGCGTGCGTGTTCACGCACGGCTAATAACCCCTTATTTACATCTTGGGGAACAACACTGTTCCCCAATCTCTGAAATAACATGATCCATTGACTTGCTCCTCACCAGACCTGTAGACAAACGTCCATGAGAAACTTCTAGAAGAATCTACTAATGAATATTGCTTTAACAAACTAATTTGATTGTAGTTTTTATTTTAACTAATCTATTGTTTGTCTTGTGTTGTTTCCCTTGTTAAGCACAGAATATAATTCTGTTAAAACAAAGTTTTATTGAATGATTGATTGATAGTTCCTGTATAACGACAAGACCAGAAATAAATACACTTTTTGCGATACCTCAATATCAGATAGCAATCTAAAGGATTTTGACAAACAAATATCCAGTATCAGATATACAGTATATGCTAACTTAAAAGATTGGTCCTAATGAACTCAAATGTATAATCTCTGCATGAGAATGTTAATGGAAGAAGTGGTATTTCATTACATTTTCTGTTTCAACACAGTTTTCCGCTATTCTCAAATGTGGGACTGCACCCAGAGACACACACACGCACATCGACTCCAACTCAATTAATTCTAGTACAATATTAATTGTGTCATAAAAACATGTTAATTATTTCACTGTGTTAGATGTAAACATGAATTATTCAACATTTGTGTGTGTGCTTCTGTTTGTTTGCGTGTGTTTCAGTGTGTGAGTATGATGAAGCATACTCAGTGTGAGTGCTCCAGTGTGTGTGTGTGTGTCTGCGCATCTGTGTGTGTTTGTGTGTGTGTGCTTATTTGTGTGTGCGTGTGTTTCAGTGTGTGTGTGTGTGCACACTTCTGTGTGTGTTTGTGCATGCATGTGTGTGTGTGTGTGTGAGGAACACATATTTGCGTGTTAATATGGGATGTGTTTATTTGTTTGTTTCTCTTGTTTGTCTTCGAGCGCCGCGATGTCTGAGCCGGCTGTTAAGTAATGAGACAGGCGTCCTCGTCTCCTCATGCTCTACTCCAATGTTTCCCAAAGACTGGGTCGGGTCGCACAGGATTTCAACTGGGTCGCTAAATACATTTGCAAAATCCTAGATTTTTTTCATCTGCAGTAGATCTTGTATCCACATGGGCATTGCCGTTTCTACCTATAGGCACTTAGGAGTGCTGCTAGCCTCTCACATTCAGCCCAAATCTCGCAGACTCACGTAGTATTTGCCTTCCAGCACTTTCTACCATAGAGAGCCCTCCCCATTTCGATGGACCACCATGGGACCTTATTTCGGAAACAAATATGTACAGTAGTCAATGGTGAGCGACAAATCATTTCTGATCCCGTTTGAATTGTGCCGTTCATTACCAGAGCTGGTTTTAAGTCTTTGGGTGCAAGTCCAAGTCAAGTCTCAAGTCTTTAGGTTCAAGTCCAAGTCTCAAGTCTTAATAGTAAAAGTGGACATGGATAAATAAAAGCGGACACTGCTACATAAATGTTACTGGGTTTCATATTAGGGTTAAGGTTTGATATTAGGGTTAGGGTTTCAGAACGGAAGGTCGCAATGACTCAGGACCAAGACTGGTGTGTTCGGCTTCCCCATAAACCATGGGGCAGACATCGGCTCTGAGTCTTTACGACCTTCAGAAAAAAAGTTACTAAAGAAAAACTAACTACCACTTACCCTAATGTTAATGGGTTTCATATTAGGGTTAAGGTTTGATATTAGGGTTAAGGTTTCAGAACGGAAGGTCGCAATGACTCAGGACCAAGACTAGCGTGTTCGGCTTCCCCATAAACCATGGGGCAGACATTGGCTCTGAGTCTTTACGACATTCAGAAAAAAAGTTATAAAAGAAGAACTAATTACCACTTACCCTAATGTTAATGGGTTTCATATTAGGGTTAAGGTTTGATATTAGGGTTAGGGTTTCAGAACGGAAGGTCGCAATGACTCAGGACCAAGACTGGCGTGTTCGTCTTCCCCATAAACCATGGGGCAGACATCGGCTCTGAGTCTTTATGACCTTTAGAAAAAAAGTTACTAAAGAAAAACTAACTACCACTTACCCTAATGTTAATGGGTATCATATTAGGGTTAAGGTTTGATATTAGGGTTAGGGTTTCAGAACGGAAGGTCGCAATGACTCAGGACCAAGACTAGCGTGTTCGGCTTCCCCATAAACCATGGGGAAGACATCGGCTCTGAGTCTTTACAACCTTCAGAAAAAAAGTTATTCAAGAAAAACTAACTACCACTTACCCTAATGTTAATGGGTTTCATATTAGGGTTAAGGTTTGATATTAGGGTTAGGGTTTCAGAACGGAAGGTCGCAATGACTCAGGACCAAGACTGGCGTGTTCGGCTTCCCCATAAACCACGGGGCAGACATCGGCTCTGAGTCTGTACGACCTTTAGAAAAAAAGTTACAAAAGAAAAACTAATGACCAATTACCCTAATGTTAATGGGTTTCATATTAGGGTTAAGGTTTGATATTAGGGTTAGGATTTCAGAACGGAAGGTCGCAATGACTCAGGACCAAGACTGGCGTGTTCGGCTTCCCCATGAACCATGGGGCAGACATCGGCTCTGAGTCTTTACGACCTTCAGAAAAAAAGTTACTAAAGAAAAACTAACTACCACTTACTCTAACGTTAATGGGTTTCATATTAGGGTTAAGGTTTGATATTAGGGTTAGGGTTTCAGAACGGAAGGTCGCAATGACTCAGGACCAAGACTAGCGTATTCGGCTTCCCCGTAAACCATGGGGCAGACATCGGCTCTGAGTCTTTACGACATTCAGAAAAAAAGTTATTAAAGAAGAACTAATTACCACTTACCCTAATGTTAATGGGTTTCATATTAGGGTTAAGGTTTGATATTAGGGTTAGGGTTTCAGAACGGAAGGTCGCAATGACTCAGGACCAAGACTGGCGTGTTCGGCTTCCCCATAAACCATGGGGCAGACATCGGCTCTGAGTCTTTACAACCTTCAGAAAAAAAGTTATTCAAGAAAAACTAACTACCACTTACCCTAATGTTAATGGGTTTCATATTAGGGTTAAGGTTTGACATTAGGGTTAGGGTTTCAGAACGGAAGGTCGCAATGACTCAGGACCAAGACTGGCGTGTTCGGCATCCCCATAAACCATGGGGCAGACATTGGCTCTGAGACTTTACGACCTTTAGAAAAAAAGTTATTCAAGAAAAACTAACTACCACTTACCCTAATGTTAATGGGTTTCATATTAGGGTTAAGGTTTGATATTAGGGTTAGGGTTTCAGAACGGAAGGTCGCAATGACTCAGGACCAAGACTAGCGTGTTCGGCTTCCCCATAAACCATGGGGCAGACATCGGCTCTGAGTCTTTACGACATTCAGAAAGAATGTTATTAAAGAAGAACTAATTACCACTTACCCTAATGTTAATGGGTTTCATATTAGGGTTAAGGTTTGATATTAGGGTTAGGGTTTCAGAACGGAAGGTCGCAATGACTCAGGACCAAGACTGGCGTGTTCGGCTTCCCCATAAACCATGGGGCAGACATCGGCTCTGAGTCTTTACGACCTTCAGAAAAAAAGTTACTAAAGAAAAACTAACTACCACTTACCCTAATGTTAATGGGTTTCATATTAGGGTTAAGGTTTGATATTAGGGTTAGGGTTTCAGAACGGAAGGTCGCAATGACTCAGGACCAAGACTAGCGTGTTCGGCTTCCCCATAAACCATGGGGCAGACATCGGCTCTGAGTCTTTACGACATTCAGAAAAAAAGTTATTAAAGAAGAACTAATTACCACTTACCCTAATGTTAATGGGTTTCATATTAGGGTTAAGGTTTGATATTAGGGTTAGGGTTTCAGAACGGAAGGTCGCAATGACTCAGGACCAAGACTGGCGTGTTCGGCTTCCCCATAAACCATGGGGCAGACATCGGCTCTGAGTCTTTACGACCTTTAGAAAAAAAGTTATTCAAGAAAAACTAACTACCACTTACCCTAATGTTAATGGGTTTCATATTAGGGTTAAGGTTTGATATTAGGGTTAGGGTTTCAGAACGGAAGGTCGCAATGACTCAGGACCAAGACTGGCGTGTTCGGCTTCCCCATAAACCACGGGGCAGACATCGGCTCTGAGTCTGTACAACCTTCAGCAAAAAAGTTATTCAAGATAAACTAACTACCACTTACCCTAATGTTAATGGGTTTGATATTAGCGTTAAGGTTTGATATTAGGGTTAGGGTTTCAGAACGGAAGGTCGCAATGACTCAGGACCAAGACTGGCGTGTTCGGCTTCCACATAAACCATGGGGCAGACATCGGCTCTGAGTCTTTACGACCTTTAGAAAAAAAGTTATTCAAGAAAAACTAACTACCACTTACCCTAATGTTAATGGGTTTCATATTAGGGTTAAGGTTTGATATTAGGGTTAGGGTTTCAGAACGGAAGGTCGCAATGACTCAGGACCAAGACTGGCGTGTTCGGCTTCCCCATAAACCATGGGGCAGACATCGGCTCTGAGTCTTTACAACCTTCAGAAAAAAAGTTATTAAAGAAAAACTAACTACCACTTACCCTAATGTTAATGGGTTTCATATTAGGGTTAAGGTTTGATATTAGGGTTAGGGTTTCAGAACGGAAGGTCGCAATGACTCAGGACCAAGACTGGAGTGTTCGGCTTCCCCATAAACCACGGGGCAGACATCGGCTCTGAGTCTGTACAACCTTCAGACAAAAAAGTTATTCAAGATAAACTAACTACCACTTATCCTAATGTTAATGGGTTTGATATTAGCGTTAAGGTTTGATATTAGGGTTAGGGTTTCAGAACGGAAGGTCACAATGACTCAGGACCAAGACTGGCGTGTTCGGCTTCCACATAAACCATGGGGCAGACATCGGCTCTGAGTCTTTACGACCTTTAGAAAAAAAGTTATTCAAGAAAAACTAACTACCACTTACACTAATGTTAATGAGTTTGATATTAGGGTTAAGGTTTGATATTAGGGTTAGGGTTTCAGAACGGAAGGTCGCAATGACTCAGGACCAAGACTGGCGTGTTCGGCTTCCCCATAAACCATGGGGCAGACATCGGCTCTGAGTCTTTACGACCTTCAGAAAAAAAGTTATTCAAGAAAAACTAACTACCACTTACACTAATGTTAATGGGTTTGATATTAGGGTTAAGGTTTGATATTAGGGTTAGGGTTTCAGAACGGAAGGTCGCAATGACTCAGGACCAAGACTGGCGTGTTCGGCTTCCCCATAAACCACGGGGCAGACATCGGCTCTGAGTCTTTACAACCTTCAGAAAAAAAGTTATTCAAGAAAAACTAACTACCACTTACCCTAATGTTAATGGGTTTCATATTAGGGTTAAGGTTTGATATTAGGGTTAGGGTTTCAGAACGGAAGGTCGCAATGACTCAGGACCAAGACTGGCGTGTTCGGCTTCCCCATAAACCATGGGGCAGACATCGGCTCTGAGTCTTTACAACCTTCAGGAAAAAAGTTATTAAAGAAAAACTAACTACCACTTACCCTAATGTTAATGGGTTTCATATTAGGGTTAAGGTTTGATATTAGGGTTAGGGTTTCAGAACGGAAGGTCGCAATGACTCAGGACCAAGACTGGCGTGTTCGGCTTCCCCATAAACCATGGGGCAGACATCGGCTCTGAGTCTTTACAACCTTCAGAAAAAAGTTATTAAAGAAAAACTAACTACCACTTACCCTAATCAGCATTGCAGATTTCAAATAAAACAATTTTGGTTGATTAGTAAGATGATTCATTAGGCAATTAAGGGTTAGGGTTAGGGTTGGCGAAAACCGCCAGGCTATTTACAGCTGCGGTCTTTCCACCCCTGCAACTACTGCAGCCATGGCATTTACCTCTGTCACTTGGTCCTCTCTTTAACTATAGGAGCTCCGGAGATAGGCTCACGGATGACTTCAACACTGCCTTATCTGCAGCCATTGACTCTGCTGCTCCTCTCATCATTAAAAAGCAAACTACAAAAATACCAGAGCCATGGTTTAATGAAGACACTCACACCCTAGAACTAAACTGCAGAAAACTAGAACCATTTGTCTATCATCTTGCATGGCATGATAGCCTGCTTAGTTACAAAACGGCATTAACCGCTTCTAGAAACGCCTACTTCAGTGTCATTCATTTAAACAAAAACAACCCTATGTTTCTTTTCAACACTGTAAAAAGCCTGACGCAAAAACAACCTCATCTCTGGCAACTTCATGGACTTCTTCAAACACAAAATCAAATCAATTAGAAAATAAATGGATGCTTCCCCTACAACAGATTTTTGAAGGTGCTATTACTTGCCTATAAAACCCTGTATGGATTAGTACCATCCTATCTAAGGACCTTTTTATTCTTTATTGTTCTTCTCGGCCCCTCCGGTCTTCAGGAGCTGGTCTTCTATCAATCCCAAAAGGTAAAAAGAAATCAGCAGGACACAGAGCGGTCTCTTACTGAGCGCCCATCTGTGGAACAGTCTGCCACCTGTAATCAGGGAAGCTGACTCTCTTGATAAATTCAAATCTAAACTTTAAACCTACCTCTTTACTCGCTCATTTGGCTCCTAGGAGTGCCCCTCAGCTCTCATTACAGCTAAATCAACCTGTTAGCCAGCACTAGCCTACCCCTGCTGCTGACAGGCACTAGATTAGTGTGTGTGTGTGTGTGTGTGTGTGTGTGTGTGTGTGTGTGTGTGTGTGTGTGTCCTGCCCCATCTAACCATACTGTAGTCTCTGTCTTATAGGGCTGTTGGAACAAATTTCAGGAGTCAAATATAAATCGATATTCTGTACCCAGAGATCTGCACTTGCCACACGCTGAGCAAACTTGAGTTTGACCATTTGACTTGGAATTGCACATATGAGGTGCCCTGTGCCCAATCCCAATCCTCTCCCACGGGAGAGCCCCAAGTCCAGTCAGAAGATGCCACATCATGTGAACCCGACTGTAGCAGTTTTCCCTGCCACACAAGTGGCTTTTGCAGGGGCCCCCTGACACAGGACACAGGTTGAGGTCGCATTCAATATCCATTTATTGGAGATGGCAAGATGGTACAAGCCGAGCAGATGGTATATACTGCCATAACAGCGCTCTCTCTCTCAGGCCAGGTGAGGCTGTAAACCAGCTATTAACCACCCTCCACATACACTCCACACCGACCTTGAGTTCAGATGAACAGGAAAAATACATGGAGGGGACAGTTTGTTATTGTTAAATATGATGTCAAACCGTATGTGGGACAGATCATGGGATATAGTGAGGAGGAGCTGCAGGTGAACTGTATGCAACAACTTGGAAAGAAAAATACTTTTGTCTGGCCAAAGATCAGACTGCATTTTCTATCATCACAATTGTCTGTGGCATATTAGAACCCAAGCCATGCAGTCGTTATGCCACACTCTTGAAATACGACTGTCTTGTGTATAATGAACACAGATACAAAAACTGCAGCTGATATAGCAAGAAAGATATCATTAACTTGTGTTATTCAGTTGTTGTTTTTACTTCTTTTTACTAGTTGTTGCATTTACTAGAATGAACGCATATGACCTGTATTAAATTAATGTTTATGAAAGCAGAAATAACTTCATTGTTCAGCAACCTTGTTGATATGACTTACTATACCTGTACTTACTATACATATATATTATATATGATTTACTCACCAATAGTTATGAGTAATCAATTATTACCTGACATGAGTGATATTTACCAGTAATTAATATTCAGCAGACTTGTAAACAATACTTACCAGACAATAAGTGATGCTATTCTTTATTAGTATGTTCCTCATATGGTTCTTCACTAGTCCTGTGTCCGGTACCAAATGCTATAATGTTTAGTGTGTTCCAGTGTTCCACACGTTTGTGTGATGTTACACAAAACAGTTTTTATTTTAATGTTAAATGCATATACTACATTTTGCATTGACACATTATGGTGTGGTGTGGTTCATCCGTATGGTGTGACACTATATCATTCAAAATGGTGACAATAAAAAGGCTTTGTTAGTAATAAATCATAAAAAGTTCAATAGAACACATGGAAAATAGTATCACCAAGAGTCATAAGTATTTTGTTAGAAACAGGGTTTGTCATAATTAATCTAAAATATATTGAAAGATTGAGGACAGATGTTTTACTTTGCGTGATGATGAAATGCTGGATCTTAAGTCATGATAAAGAATTATGATAAAGTGAGTTATTTAAGAAAGGTATACCCCCATTTTAACTCACTCATTTTCTTGCCCTAATAAGTTTAAAAACTTTTTTTCATGCTTATATGTCAACCACCCATGTATGTTATAGGCCTAACATTACATTTCACAACCAGAAAACAATCAATCACAGACTGAACCCGACGCTCTCCTCCTGAACACTGGACTAGTGTGCAATAATGAATTTTAAAAAAGTAGGCTCATGAAACCTGATTAACACATTGATTGTTGACGTTTGAATTGATTTATCTACCACTGTACTCAAACCTGACGCCCAGGCCCAACTATACGCGATGAATCCGGAAGACATCACGTCGCCTTGACAAATCATCTGTTTGTGGGCGTCGTGTCAACTTGTTCCCAAGTGGTGGTAATGAAGCAGAAGGGTCAACATCACGCCCACATCCTGTTTGTTTATTGGTGGTTGTGTGGCCTTTTGAATAAAGTTCACTGAATTCAACTTTATGCAAATTCAGAAGCGGGCTGGCTCCGCACCGCAAGCAATCCCAGCATGCTCAGTGCAGCGAATTGCTCACGTCCCATAGAAAGTGAATGGAGGTGGAATTGAAAACTTTAAAAATGAATGAGACTTCTTTTGATATTAAATGAGCTGCTCTGATTATTATTATTATAAGATGAATCCAATGGAAAGGGCTGCTATAGGCTAAATTCTGTTTGTTGTACTAATGATATAAAAAAAGGCCTAACTAAATGCATTTATTTGAGCTCATTCATGAAGAAAGTAATATTTAAAACATGTAGGCCTATATTGTTTAGGTTTTGATGGTTTGTCATTTTCAAAGAAGTGGGTCCCCCGAAGAAAAATGGGAAACACTGCTCTACTCTATAAAGCAACGACTCTGGGCAACGTTCAACAAACGGGAGACGATTCTGACAACAAAAAAAACACAATAAATAAATAAACAAAAACAAAGCGTCAGCAGGTTGATTAAACAACGAAGTAAGGGCAGCTGTAAGCAACAACGTAAACAACAATGTAAAGTTTTGAGTTTAATTGAGCTGATTTGAGTCACTAATCGTAATAAAGTAAAGTGCTTCAATTAAAATGTGTGATGACTTTATCACATGCATTCGTTGTATAACACACGCACACACTTTACGCAACTTCATAAACTTCCTCTTGTAGTGTGTTCGTTGAGGAAGAAGGCCGCCGACACAGGATCGCTTTAACTCACTTTATTTGTTTAGCTTTAGGTATTTATCTATGAAGCAAAAGGAGGGGTATTGTAAAAGTCACGCGTGGAGCGACCCTTAGCTGTGTATCTGTCCAGATACGCTGCCTGTAGGGTTTCTGGCTTCCCCCCGGATCTGTAGTTTGGTAGTACCTGGGCAGGCGTGGCCTCTATGATGCATACTATGCTCTGATTGGCTAGTGTTGAACGCCCGCCCCCAGTGTATTATGTGTGCCGCCATCTGGTGGCCAGGTGCGGTTAATACAACTTATATATTTATTTCTATTCCTTTGTGGCTATGTGTAGATATTACAGCCTGTTGATACATATGTTATTATTTATTCTTAACACTCTACCTCTATCTGCTACTTTCTCTCTGTTTTCTTCATTATTTTTTTTGTTGCTATAATCGCCAATAATCATCATCATAATTATCATCATTTTAAACATCATATCGCCATGACAGCCGCTACATTTTCAGTGTGTGTTGTGCATTTTTAATCCAATAATTTCAGAGATTTTTAACTATCAGTCTGTAACCAGTTTGGCCAGGTAAGCACAAAGACTTCACTGTGTGTTATGTAGATTCACTGAATTTCACATTGTTTTTGTGCCAGATTGTTTTCGGCATAAATTCTACCACTGTGTTTCAGTCGCTTTGTTTAAACTCTACATTTGGGATGATGGAGATGCAGATTTATTTTACACATTGTGGCAGGGGAATCCATTACATAATAAATATATAGAAAACTGAATCAAGAAAAGAAAGGAATCAAAATAGAAATCAATATATAGAAAACTGTTCTCACCAGCATGCTGTTAAATGTTGAGAATGATCCTAACACAGATGTAGGCCTACCGATGAAAGCATAGCTAATTACGCTGTTTACATAAGAAATAACAATTTGAAACAAATCTTATTAAAATATATCATAAAATAGAATCAAAAAAGGTAACTTAATAATTAATTTAATATACATCTAATATTCTACATATAATACAGTTGAATAAACTGTGTTTCTCCCAGTTGTGTTGTTTTCAGACCGTCTCCTTAGTGTTTTTGTTCCCGCTCTACACTTTTCTTGGTGCGAACCACTGGAAAAAAGTAGATTAACTGGAGTTCCAAATGTGAATTGATAACCATGCGTTTCTTGTGTGGATTAACACCCAAGAGGAGATAAGGTTACTGTTGCTCTATAGTCGTTTTCGTTTGACATCTCCTATGTGTACAGGCACAAGACAGCACTGTTTCCTAGCAACAACTTTAATATTAAGTAAAATTACATTCCCTAAGTAAAAGGTGTTTAATAGCTGTAATCTTCTGAAGTTCTTCGCTTCCGACAAAAACAAAATTAAAAATCCTGGTGCATACAGAAAGGGGCAGTTTGTCAACGTGATTGAAGGAAGGTAGTCACTTTGAGGTTGAAAAAGGAGGTTGGGCCACAAACATTTAGCATTTAATTACTTCCGAAATGATGTAAGAAAATATATTTGTTATTTGTGTTGGAAGGAAATAATGTGGAGGTGGGGGAGAAGAATATAAAGTGTACAATATAAAGACAAGGCTGGGCTAACAAATTAAAAGATAAAGATTTGCCACTTATTAAGACTATAACTGTTAGTAACACAGATCCATACAGAAAATATGTTAATGTATGTGCTTTCCTTGCCTTTCTCTTTGCGTTGCAAAATAATGTGGAATAAAATAAAGTTATTTATCAGTACAAGTTTAGAATAATCAGTAGGCCTACAAGCCAATGTGACATGCTATTGGATTAATACAGATCCATTTATGTGTTTCAAAGTAAAAACAAACTCAGATGATAACCATACTTTGATGTCGGTCGTGCTTATATCAGGAGGTTGAAGATCTGAAGTTGAAGGCCGGAATTTCCGAAATGGTCTTGAACGCAACTTTAATGCAGCTTTAGATAGGGAGCGGCAGGTCATGCCGTATCATTATAGAGGCAATAGCAAGAACACGGATGAGTTATTTTATCTTATAATAGTCTGATATACCCCTTGACAAATGTTTTTCATTTTCCAGGTCCTTTGAAGTGGCCTGTCTCTGAAGAGCTCTGCCTTATTTCAACATAACATTTAAATGTCACTATCTGGAAAAGTTAATCAAGGTTGACAGCCACTCAAAATACTAAAAACACAAATGCACACAAATATATGCACATACACACATGCACAATCATACACACAACAAAAAATAGGCTACCTAGACAGCGCATATTTCTTAAGATAAGATAAGATAAACCTTTATTAATCCCCGGAGGGAAATTCAGGTGTCATAGCAGCAACAGCAATGAGAATGAAACACAGGAGAGGTACAGGTAAGAGTAAGAGTCATAAAAAACCAAGATAATAATAATACAAATATAAATAAGAATACAAATTATTATAATATGATATATGATCCATGCGCAAGTGCACCAGAGTCCAAAATCGTCTAAAGTCTTGTGAGGTCTCAAAGTATTTCAAGCTGATGATTAGATGCCTTCAAATGCTCTGCAACATCTGCTCATTCTATGATATCCTCAGATGTCATTCAAAGATGTGTCTTTAAAGAAGAAAAAAGTGTAAAAGTTTATTTTACACATGTCACACATATACGTACACATCAAGTCTTCATGTGACGCAGAGCAACATAGCGTGTTCCTTTTAAGTCCACTGACTTTTGTATTAATAATCCCTTTGTCTACTTCCTTGAGATGTGATGGAGGATCAAGGCTTGTTTCCCTGTGCACATCGCCGCCAACAGCCTAACATGGCTATCACATCAAATTGGATTTCAATGCTCCGCTGACTGCATTAATGACTTGCTTGTGTCGCTGTGTGTGTTTTGGCGAAGCCAGCAACGGAATTAATAGTAGTCTGATGCAGAAACACTCTTTACTCTTCTCATTTCTATCTTTCTTTCTATTCTTACTGGTTCTCAGGGCGGTACGGCAGCAATGTGCAGGCAAATACTGAATGTTTGGTTTTGATGACCTGGGTTCAATTCATATTGTAATATATTAAGGGGGCTGTAGACAACTTTTCCCACCCTAGCGTTTCAAAGTGGTATTATTTTTGTGCCACTGTCACAAAGACAAACTGGATCGCTTTCTGTTTCCTCAGAGCCTAGCGACCACAAACAACACAAGACGTGCATTTGTTTGGAAATCTCCGCGAAAGAAACGATCAACACTTTTTGGGAACAGGTAAAAGCTATTGTAATGATGTGCATTGCATAGTAATACCATAGTTTGAGTATTGCTTCGTACAAACAAGTATCGGCAGCAGGGGTTGGCGTCGGTGTGGAGGGGGAGTAGAAGAAAACATTAGGAGGAAAACCGTGAGTTTATTCCTTCATTTAGTCTATAATGGAGACATGAAAGCAGATACAAATTCTTTAGTATGTGTTGAGAAAAGCAAACCGGGTTGGTAGCCTGACTGGATCGCCTGGCGAGTCGCGACATGAGGTTTATTCAGGTAGTTTACTCAATGCAAACGTAACTTACGCAGATATAAGTAGTGTCATCAGATTGGCTTTACTTCGGTTGTTCCACCGTCCGCCATTTCCACTACTGGGGATAGCTAATGGGGATAGCTACCGATAGCTAGCGGGTAAATAAAAGCGCTATCCCTCCTGGTTTGGTTGCACAATGGCTGACGCGTTTTCTTTGTGCCGTACATGGAGCCTTCATTTTTCCAGGGAGATCGTACCCGGTGGCAGACTGAATTGCATAGTGAAAGCGAGGCTTATAGGGAAGCTAAGGAAGCCAATTTAAACGCTGATGGTGTCATTAATCTGTAGCCATTACACTGTGCAATCAACATTTACTTCATATTGATACGTTAAAGCAAAAAAGTTGTCTACAGCACCTTTAAAGTATAATGTAACATTTCCGCATTAAAATCGAAAACTTTAAAATCTATAAATGACTAGCGATGGGTGGATTGACTCTTCACAGTATCGGTTTCTTCGAGTCGATACATGTAAATGTTTCGAACCTTTGCAAAATGGCGTCAGTTTCTCCGTCAGAGTCCGCTATAGTACATGCACATACAGCTAGTGCTGCCGGCCCCACAAAACTTCTCATTGCATTACCAGTCATCATGTATACATACCTGCAAACTCATAAGGGTTGAAAAAGGTGACAAACTAAACCGTTGTGGGGGGGTCTGGGGGAACCCCCCCCCAGCCAAATTTTGCTATTTTAACATGTAAATTAAGCATTCTGGTGTACTCCCAGAAGAAAATAACACACCACGGACCTATGACCGGCGAACGGACCTATGACCGGCAGGGGTGTCTCAAAAAGGAGGACAAATACGCGTCCGGCTTGATGCTGCGCCGGACAGGGCATTGAAAAACCGGACAGTCCGGCCTAAAGCCGGACGAATGGCCACCCTAGCGCTGTGGTTTATCTTGATTACGATTGGTGGTCGTGTAACATGGAACGTGGAACGTGGAGTCATTTGGCCAAAGATTTTTTTTTATTGTGAAGAGATAGCAAACTTGTCACCTTTCGGCGAATTTCGCCGAAAGGTGACAATGTGTATACATTTACATTAATAAAGATACAATATAATTTTTAATGCATTGATTCAGCATCCCACTTGTATGTAGCTAGGCTATGTAGCTGCCAGGCTGAGGCTGTCTCGAGTCGTGTTGTCGGCAGCTCTGCTTCCTGTTCCTGTTTTTAGCGACTGGCTGCACCACCAGTAGCAGGCAGCCAGGCAGCGTCAGCAGTATCATACGATAGCAGGCTCAGACAGCGAGTGGGCGTGGGCAGCAGTATGAGTTGGGAAGTCGGACTCAGGGATTTACATGAGCACTCGGCACCACCAGCAATAGCCTCACCCTGACTGAACAGGCCTCTGACTTCTGCCACCATATTCCTAATGATACCTGCAACCTATGCAGTGGTTGTGCAGCTATATGTTCCTCCAAACATGTTCACTTCCACTTCCAGTTGCCTCTTGAAGAGTCCCAGATACGCCTCTACCACATCTCCGTGCGGGAGCACCCTCTTCAGCCTCCCAAGTTTCAACAGTCTCTCCTGTAACTGACTGGACACAGTATCGATGCTGGCAAAATACTGTGCCCTGTCATTTGCCTCACAATCTGAATGGATGTGGGGTACTGAATGTTCAACTCTAACCAATGCTATACCTTGCCATGCCAACAGCACCCTTATATATCTACAGCAGATGGCTGATTAGGGACAGGTCCAAGTTCTTCTCCCTCTTTTGCATTTACTTCACCAGACTGTCTACTAGGCCTTTCTTTGTCTGTCTGACATCCAATGCTGCCTGGCAGAAGTGGAACACGCATGACAAGATGCTATCAGCATCTTCCTTCTGTCCCTGAATCCGCAGGAACCATGAGATTTAATCAGTAAACATGTGCCTACTGTTGGTCTATATGTTGTGGACAAGATGGGTGTCTACAAAATATATTAATACTTCATTAAATGTATTCTGCCTGCTTTCATGGTGTCTATTCTAAAACAAATCACGCTAAAAGATACAGGATTGATTTTAAAATAATCCAGATTATATCGAGATAACTGCTGTTTCTTATTGTTTTACATTTAGTTCATGTAAAGCACTTTGTAATAACCAATCATTTTAATGTACGGATTTGTTCATAATGTAGCATTATTAGGGGAAAAACACTCTCATTCTTTACCTCCTGTGCTTGACCTTCCTTCTCTCCCTGAATCATCTGGAGCAAATATGAGATTGTCAGTGACTGTCTATTGATCAATATAAGGTGACCAAAAGAGTAATGATAGACTTTTACTCTATTGTATTCTATCATAGTTTCCAAAAATCACATGATTCTCACTCACCCCCGCCAAGTCACCTGTCCCTGCCCTTTCTTCAGCTTCCTTCCCTCCTTCTGTCTCCCTGTCTGTACACACATGTTGAGTCAACATGAGATTATTTGGTAAATTATTGCATGCTGTTCATATTTGTTAATATTTGAATAGTATGATTACATGATGGATAGCTGTAGGTAAATGTAGGCTGTTGCCTTCAGAAGCTTTAAGTTGATCCTTTCTTATTTCCTCCATGTCTCTACTGCCATCTATCTCTTCTCCTTTTCTTTTGCCTGATTACAACAAAGTAAACATGCCATATGGAGCAGCATTTGATTAAGAAAAGTCCATAGAAATACATTGTTTCAGCTCACCCTCTTTTGTGGTTTTCTAAAGAAAAAGACCACCGCTGGTTCGGGTTGTGTCGAGGCATTGGTTACCTAATCCGTGACCTTAATTTAGTAATATTTATAAACTGAACAATGAAGTGATGCTGGGTTGAGTGGTGTCTGTAGACCTGATTATGGACCGTCAGTGGGTTGCAGTCGAGGTTCACAGCTGCGCTGGAAATTAATGTCGATCCATGCCAAATGTTATGTACATTATATGAGCATAACAATAGTCAAAATATTGGGGGGGACAATTTGAGACTTTCTGAATATACCCCCCAAAGCCTATTGTGAACACGCTCCAGCCACCGTGAAACGTGGTTGCAAAGGTGGTTCAGGTCGATCGGTTTGTTCTGCATGACTTTGTATTTCAGTATCAGACTTGGGATCAAACACGTACGGCTGAATCAAAGCCATTGCTGCCGTAGCTACAGCAGCGTTTTCAGCTGCTCAGGACTCGGGGGCGGTTGACCAATCACAACAGGGCGGGCCAGCTGATCAATCAGAGCAGACTGTGCTTTTTGGGAGGGGACCTTAGGGAGACAGGAGCTAAAACGGAGCATTTCAGACAGAAGGTGAAAGAGGTGCTGCAGCAAAGTACAGTATGAGAATACTAATGTGTGTTTTGAACGTTAAAGCATGTAAACCAATTCTAGTAGAACCCCAAATGAAAGTATGACAGAGAAAATAAGCAACTTTAAGTTAGTTTCGGCATTAAAATGTGTTAAAATGTATATGTACATTTTTTTTTTTCAGAAGATAAAAAAGACTATTTATGGGGGCATAAAATGACCTGGGAGTAACCTTGTGTTGTGCACTGTTTCTAGCTATCATCTAAAAGTGGAAGACTTCTCTGGTTTCTTTTTTTTGGGTTCAAAAGGGGCCCGCGCCACGCCCCTTACGAGATTCCAACAAGTTCATGTATATTTTGCATAACTTTTTATTTTTATGAGATAAAGGTGTGATTCTCAGAAATGCGTGTTGGATCGGTGGGCTGTAGGTCTGGGAAGAATTTCAGTAAAAAATGTCAAAAGCGGGCCGCAGGGTGAGATGTCACAAGATGGAGCATTTGATGATGCTTTGTGAGTCAAATCAGATCATCTTGAGGCCCAGACTAGCTATCAGGAGCATTGGCAGCATCGTGAGAATTTCAGTCAGTGAGCTCAAATTTATAATCATAACTGTTAAATATATTGAGACAAGGCAACGTCTGACTTCATTGTGCATGCATGGCATGCGTGCTTGTGTGCTCCAGACGCGATACATGTGACACATGTGTCCATGTTATTTAAGGCCAGGTACAACAGGCAAAAATTATAATTTTCTTTAGTTTGTCAATTTTTATATTTTGCTTCTATAACTTGCACACAATTACTACCAATAACAAATATAAATATTTTGTTTTTATGACATGAAACATGAATTCGACAACTCATATCTCATAATAGCAAAATCCATATAATTCTACATACTGCTTCATACTTGGAATAGCTAGAAATGTTTCGAGATTTTTAGATATGTTTTGTCATTTTCATTTTATTAGGTATTATAGCTAATAGAAATAGGCGAAAATCTTGTTTTGTAACAAGTGTCGATTGTATTTTAACATAATTAACTGAAAAAACAATATGTTGACAAAAGCCCCTGTAGTTATTGATCACATTAAAACAAAACAAACATTTCTCAAAGTATATACTGCTGTGTTGTGTCCTCTCTGGAAGCAATTGAGGGGCTGGTAATAGCATTTAAATGGCCTTTCTTTCATGCTAGATCAAACAATAGATCACCCACTGACCAACTGGTCTGTGTGCAAATCTCACCCAAGAATCACATCCCACCTCTAGCTCACTACCAAGTGATCTTGACCCCTAGGTCACCTGCTAATTCCATCACTTCCTTTAAGGCTACGACCCCCACCATTAATGATGTTAGTAGTCTTTAATGTCCTCTTTCATACAAAACTAACCCCAGGTCTCAAGCTCACTTCCAAGTGTCTGAGTGTCCTGGTAATTGCATCATTTCCAGTAGGGCTACGACCCCCATGTTGATCATTTCAGTAGTCTTTTCAAAATCTTTTTCGCTTTTTTTATTGATTGCATTTACGCTTCAGAAACCTTAAAAGCAGTATTCATTTTTAATGATTATCTTGTTAAACAAAATGTAAATTAAACTTTGGAATTTACTTTTTGGCGAAGCAATGGTGAGCATAACTTCCCGGTTGCCCCACAAAAACACGTCGGCTTACCAGAGGGTGGTGGTAGCAATTCGCCTAGTAAATCCAAAGAAGGGGCACTCTAAAATGTGTATTAAAAGAACATAATCAAACAGTCACATAAAATAACACAACAGCTCAAATAACTGCACAGCGCACAAAGACAATGATTCAAACAACATGCAAGCTACATGGTTTCAGCGATTGCAGAATCCATAGCAACAACCATAGCTAGATAGAAAATGAAATGTTATCTGAACGCATTTTAATACCGAAACTATCTTAATAGATAGCATTTTTTCACTGAGAATAAAAGGAATGTCAGACATTTTGTTTGTTTTCGCAGACAGAAACTTGACAGTAACATGACATGGACACAGGCCAATAGAAAAGTTGTGTTACTTAAAAACTTCACACTAACATCAAGTATTTCATTTGATAATTCATTCATACAGATGGGAGTTTGAGGGTAGAAGCATAAAAAATATGGCTCCTGAACAGTGTTGTCTCGTACTGACACTTTAAACTCAAGTACGATGTGGGCCAAGATAAAATCTTGAATAAAAAACAAAAGACAGAATTAAAGAATAAATCAGTATGGTATTTTTATTTTGTGTACCATTAGCTTATTTGACATGTTCACAAAATAATTAATAATTAGCTCTATACAAATTCTAACACTGTGAATGCAGACATATGTGCAGTTTGTGTAGTATATAACCACACATAAATCTTTGATTGTGCCAAATATCCGACAAAAAAGGCATGAAAAACCAAAGCACGCATTAGCTGCGCTTGTACGAATCATCGAGTCGTATGTGAATCGTGTACGAATCTGGCGGCTATGTGATGCGTTCACGGTACAGAGGAGCTTGTCAGGCTAAATGTGGCAATAATTGATTATATAGGAGTTGTGGTGTTTCTATAGGTGAGCCCTCTCACTGTGGGTGGTGACACATGGTAAAACATTTCCCGCGGCTCACACTGGATGCGCTTCTTTATGTTTTTCTATTTCTATTTCACTTTCCACAACATCACCACCTCCACCGCCACCACTGCCATGCAAAACAAACACAGAGGGATTTGTCAGTAATTCCTATTCTACCAGTCCAGTAGAAATGTCTTATTGTCTGGTGAACTGAAAAAAAAAATACACATTCTGTCTCTGTATTTTCTTGTTTCTTCTCCTTCCTCCGTTCTTTTATATTGTATTTGTGTTAAGAGGTTACTTTTTGTAATCAAGTCAGTTGGTGTGTTCTCTGGTCGTGTTGATTACTTGTTATATTACTGTTACCAGTATTACTATTACTCTCTTTTTGTTACTCACATTCAAATATGTTATATTTAAAGTGTAAAGGGTAAGTCTTGTAAAATCTTGTAAAAAAAAATGCACTTAAAGTGGCATATACTCATGCACACACATGCACATCCCTTTCTCTCTCTCCACACACACACACGCACACTGCTGTCCACCTGATTACAGCAAATTGTTGATATAGCTTGATGTTTTGTGGAGGTTTCACACGCACACACACGTTTGTGTATGTGTGTGCATGTGTGTAAGCGCGGGCGCACTTGTGTGTAAGGGTACTTGACACCCTCCTCCGTTGATGTACAAGCAGGTTAATGCAGCAGCTAATTGTCTGATCGTCAGGGTGGGATTGATTTGTCTGTTTCAACGCAGATAACACATGTAATCGCCCACCCCTCCGCACACACACATACACGCACAGGAGAGGAGAGAAGATGAAGAGAAGAAGTGTGTGGGGGGGGGGGGGGGAGCAGCGATGATCATTGGATGTGCTCACCAACGCACGTTTGGGTGGGCTTGTGGTTAAAGAGAACAAAAGGTAGAGGTGAAGATTGATTGCCCTGATTAAAGGAAAGAGGGTGAAGTAGACGGAGAGAATCAGGGCTGTTCTACATATCTACCCAGGTCTGCTCCTTAATGAGCCCTGTCCTTTAAGTCACTTAATGGGGACACACATGTAGACAGCACACACACAAACATTCACAAACACGCATGCATTGATTGTCCTTCAGGTAGATGAGGAGGCTGATGACGGTGAATACAAAGTGACGTATGAACGAGGCCATTGCTGTGTAGAGTCTCTTGTTGTGAACAACACACGTTCTGCAGAAGAGGTTCTCTGTGTTGCCTAGTCGCGAGAATATCACATAATGATATGAGAAATAAGACAATGCGCTCAACTCACGATTAAACCTTGAGCATTAAGGATCCAACACCCAGTCGTGTGGCAATATTAAAAAGTCAAATTGGAGTGCTGTCCTAGTCTTTCTTTTTTGTTATTCCTACACTAAGTATCCAGCACACAGTGGTGTGGCAATATTAAAAAGTCAAATTGGAGTGCTGTCCTAGTCTTTCTTTTTTGTTATTCCTACACTAAGTATCCAGCACTAAGTCGTGTGGCATTATTAAAAAGTCAAATTGGAGTGCTGTCCTAGTCTTCCTTTTTTATAATGATATGGGAAACCATCAAGAGTATCCCTTTCCCAAGCCACAGGGGCCCTGCAGGAAACCTTACTTTCTCTAACACCTCCTGCTGAGGGCGGAGTGGATCCTGCTCAGTACAAGTCAGTGCCAACGCATGATGGGCCCGCCCATCACATGCCCATTGTGCCGCCAGTCTCATTACACACACTGATTAAAGCATAGATCAGCCAACAGTGACTCTGTGAGCTCCTCTCCTCGCCAGCAGCTCACTCAATCTCACAATATCACAATCAGATGTCACATAACGTAATGTTAGTAGTGAACAAAATAAGTTAAAGCACCCAGCTTTAAAATGACCAGCAACAGCGACATGCACTGCACAGTTAAAGTACTTCCACTTTAACATGAGTGTCGAACAACGACGATTTATCAAATATGACCCCTAAATTATGCAGGTTGGAGCAGACAGCAGAGGAAAGAGGCCCAATACATTGCATGATCGGGGGCAACCTTTTCTGGAGCAACAACCAGAACTTCCGTCTTATCAGGTCCGCAAATGTATCTTCAGGTCCGCAAATGTCATGGCAAGTAGGTGATAATTAGCAAATAAGTTAACACATTTGAAATTTCTTTGAAATTACCACCAAATTACCCCAACATTATTCTTTTTTTTTAATTACCCCAACATTATTTAATAATTATATTCGGCTATTTCCCAATAAGCAGGTAATAAATAGCTGGTAATGTCTTTGTTACATTTTTTAAAGTGATACGAAGTACGCTTTATTCCCAGGTCTGCCGTTTCCTGGTAAGTAGATAATAATTAGCAAGCAATTTCTTTGAAATTTCTTGGAAATTACTACCAAATAATTGTATAATTATATTCTATTTCCCAATATGCAGTTGATAATAATCTGGTAATTTATTTTATATAGTTTTACCAAGTTAATTAGGCTCACATGCAAAATATAGAGGAATTATATACCTTTGTAATTAGGCCTACATTCTTTTACATGGACATTATAGCGTAGAGGGGGTCAGTTTGGATGTTCACCAAGAGTGGCGCTCTAAGTTGTACTTACCTGCTTGTGATAGGCAATGAGCGTAGGCCCATGGTAAAAAACACAATCTGGGGGTTAAGAACTCATAGCCTTACCAGGCACAGTAGTTGACAGCCTTGTTGTCAATGATGCAAGAGTTGGAGGTCTAGGCTTGGTGTTTCAATTGAGTTGCTAAGGGCAGTGGCGGACCTAGCAATTTGGGGGCCTAAGGCGAACATATTTGCTGGGGGCCTAAGGCGAACATTTGCCCGATTGTCGACCCGGGGGGGGGGTGCACGAGTGCCGACGAGGAGGGGGGGGGGTGCGCGTTTGCAGACGGGGAGGGGGGGGTGCGCGATTGCCGACGGTGCGCAATTGTCGACGGGGGGGGGGGGGGGGGGGGGGGGGGGGGGGGTGCGATTTGCCGACGGGGAGGGGTCAGGTGCGCGCGCGATCGTAATCCACCCGGACCTACAACCGACGGGGGGGCACGATCGCAATACAGTCGGGACCGACGACCGACGCGGGGGGTTGGGGGCCCCCTGCTGATTGGGGGCCTAAGGCAATCGCCTAGTCCGCCTTAATGGTAGGACCGCCACTGGCTAAGGGTTGAGATCAGCCTGACGTAGACGACCCATCACCCACATGATCTCATAGAAATAACTTGGCAGGTACCTTAGCACTATGACATTTTGTTTATATTTTCTTTCCAATTTTTAATCAGTGTTCTTTCCCTTTACTCAGTCTGATTTCTATATATTTACCAGACATCAGATCAGTAATTTAAAATGAACTCAGTGTCGTTAGTCCCCACATGTAACACTGTCCTTTTAATAGAGTTTGGGAGTGAAAGCAGAAAGTCCAGGAGTTTGTCCAAATTGTTGGGGACTGTGGCACCGGGGAAAGTGTGCAATGGCGTTTATGAATAAGATGTCCCTGGTTATGGAATCTCCAATGATTCATGTAGTGGGGGGGGGGGGGAGAGGAGATGTGTGTGAGCTGCCCGGACAGGACAGCGGACGCTCAGCTACCTCCGAGAGTGGTGGCTGCACAGGCAGACCGGGGCGAGGAAGACCTCCCAAGTGTTTGATGATGGTCTCCTGCAGCATCCTACCGCGGCTCTTCCTCGTTGTGGAGTGAAGAGCTACTCGACCGGCGCTGGCCACAGGTGGAGGTGATGCAGCGGACCACAGGGGCATTACCAGGACGGTCCGGAGCCTCGTCCTGCAATGTGGTTGCACCAAAGAAGACATTCGCCTGCTTTGACTGTAGGAATTGTCTGTCTGTTGCTCTAGTCGAGTGGGCTAAGCCTCTGACGCTAATGCTGGTGAAAGGAAGCAACACAAAGTACTTTGTGAGCATCAGGGCAACCACGGACACGTTCTCTACCTACAGGCTACAGCCAAGGCTTTGGGACGCAGCAGTAGAGTACTGGATGGCTGGGGATCTGCAGCAGCCTTCCTGTATCATACTACACCCAGCGGCTGTCCTGCCAGCCTATCATCTGCTCCACCTTGGAGGTCTCACCCTAATAGGATCAGGATTTGTCTGAAAGCTTCCTATACCTTATTGCCACCAAAATCCCCTTGGGACCCCCCCCCCCTGCCCCTCCACCACCACCATACCAGGCTGGGCTAAAGCTGCAGACTGCATCACACATTTCAGGGACTAGAGATCTATTTCAGGATTGTAACACAGTTGCACCCTCACCTTATGTCGTCAACGTCATATATATTCTGGTCTATTTTATTCAATTTTTTAATTGATGTTTTTATACTATTTCTTACTCTTATGGTGTACTTTTGCTCATTTCATTGCTCAGAACTACCACGTGTTTTACTGTGCATTTGATAAATACAACTCTTGAATCTTGAAGAATCTGAAGTATAAAGAAATGTGATAAAATAACGACTGCATGATGTCACACCGGGATGTAACAGCTGGTTTCAAGTCGAAAAGAGACCACTGAATGATGCCAAAAGATGCCGAGTGTGTGCGTGTGTGTGTGTGTGTGTGTGTGTGTGTGTGTGTGTGTGTGTGTGTGTGTGTGTGTGTGTGTGTGTGTGTGTGTGTGTGTGTGTGTGTGTGTGTGTGTGTGTGTATGTGTGCGTTGAAATATGGTCATTGATTTTGTCTTCTGAAGAGTTGTATAGGTTAAATTAGCTGGACCAGATAGGGAGTGGTGAGGATTATTTCCTCCACCACACACACATACACTTGCACGTACACACATGCATGCACACACACACACACACACACACACACAGCCACAGCCACACATACACACAGACATTCATCAAGAGACACACACACAAGCATGCAGAATCCTCCACACACACACAGCCGCATGCATTTGTCGATAGACACACACATGCACACACATACACAAAGACACATACTCATGCACAGGCAGACAGACACAAAAAACATAGCCACACTCATACACAAGCACACACACACGCACACACACACACATGCTCTCCCTTTTTTCTCTACAAAATCAATGGAGAAAGAGGGACATCAGCCCACAGACTGATTGTTTCCAGTCCAGATGCAGAAGGCAAGAAAATAGGTTTCTTATTGAATCACCAGCAACCTGCTGCTCCCCCAACCGCTCGGCCCCTGTCTCCTCTCAGCTTTGTGTTCATGAGAGAGAGAGAGGGAGAGAGAGAGAGAGAGAGAGAGAGAGAGAGAGAGAGAGAGAGAGAGAGAGAGAGGGAGAGAATAAGACAGACAAAGAGCAAAAGAGTCAGAGGGAAAGAAAGAAAGCAGTCAATCCACCAGAAACATATTTTAATTAACAGGAAGCGACATGAAACTAGGTTGAGGTTTTTTTTTCCTTTTTTTGGGGGGTGATTTCCGTTGAACACGGATTGAAGACTGTTGTATTGAACTTCAGAGATTGTTCCTCCTTCTATATTTTCTTGGCACAAAACAACCGCAGTATTTAAGGCGTTGTAATTGTAGTACTTTTTTTCTTCTTTTTTTTTACGTTAGTCAGAATTAGTAGCTGTTTGGTTGCACATTTGAATATGTTTATCATACACATACATAATATATGAATATGTACTGTATATGTGGCCATACATAATGTATACGGTTTATACTATATTTTATAATACGGTGTGTGAGGAAAATGCTAAATACCTGCGCTGAACTAAGCACTGCACACTGCATCATATAAAACACGCTTCTGACTTAGTTAGCTCGCTGTCTCTTGAGTGCATACTGAATGGAGCACCAATACATGAATAAGTTAATATAACACGTCTAAACTTTTGAACAGCATTGGGACAATATCGAGCACTAATACACGAACACAATGTAATATAGTCATACAGAACATTTGGAGACAAAACGTTGCATAAATGTATATTTGCATAAGTGTATTTGATCTGATCCGCTGGGTTCATTACTCTGAATAACGCTGGAGATGGGGGGGGGGGGGGGGGGGGGGGTCCAGACCCTCCTCCCCTCTGGAGCCCCGGGGGTGAAGGGCCTCATTAGAAGACCACCAGGGTCCCCTAGGATCACACAGAGATAGACATCAGAGCTGTCAGAGTGCTGACCCCCCCCCAGTGATGTCTTCATCAGGTAGGATCTCGCTCCCTCCGTCATTCTCTAGTTGCTCTCAAACGCTGCTTGTATATCAATTTTGGTTTCACACACTAAGGACTCTGCTTGTGCGTGTGTGTGTGTGTGTTTGTGTGTACATACACAGTGAATGTGGATGTGTGTGTGTGTGTGTGTGTACATACACAGTGAATGTGGATGTGTGTGTGTGTGTGTGTGTGTGTGTGTGTGTGTGTACATACACAGTGAATGTGGATGTGTGTGTGTGTGTGTGTACATACACAGTGAATGTGGATGTGTGTGTGTGTGTGTATACACAATGCATGTGGATCTGCATGTATTTGGGTGTACATAATGCATGTGACTGTGTGTGTGTGTGTGTGTGTGTGTGTGTGTGTGTGTGTGTGTGCATGATACATATGGATGTGTGTGTGCGTGCTTGCATGTGTGTTTGTGTGACACACAATGCATGTGCATGTAGATGTATGTATATATGAATCAGGGTGCATGCCTGTGCGTATTTGACATATATTAATGTTGGCTGTGCATTATTCCCCTCTATGCGTGCGCGTCAACTCACTAGCGTCTGCAGTAGCGCATTCACCAATGTCTCTGCACACCTACTGCCTCACTAATTGGTCA
>JAOPHQ010003976.1:575000-770000 GCA_030340625.1 Merluccius polli
CCCCCGTCAAAAGCCCGATGTTAAATTGCCAAGAAATTGGACAATCGATAATACAGTAAAAGCGGTTGTTCCCTTTCTAATTTAACACCATGTGTCACACTATTCTACTGGCTACTGTGATTACAGTATTGTTGAAAGGTAAATGTTAGGCTATTTAATGTTTGTGTTGCTTAAAGGGCTATTTTAACTTGATGGGTAGTGTATCAGTAAACTGAATAGACCAGGTTAATATAAATGGTCACTGTCAATTTACACATCAAAGTTATCATTAAACAGATGCAACACAGATAAAACTTTGAACTGCCATTCAAATCTGCTGCCTTCATTGACACATTGTGTTTATGTATTCATCGGTGTGTGTGTGTGTGTGTGTGTGTGTGTGTGTGTGATCGTGCACGCGTGTATGTGTGTGTGTGTGTGTGTGTTTGTGTGTGTGTGTGTGTGTGTGTGTGTGTGCGTGTGCTGTCTCTATAACCTGTGTGTTCCAGAGTTGTCCCGGCCACTAGCCCACCTCTGCAAGCTGGCTATCAGGGCCGTGAGGGTCTGTCTGAGCCCAGCCTCACCCAGCAGCTGGAGTCCATCCCTCCCGACTCCTGCAGCAGTACCTCCAGATAAGCTGTTATATTATATTATATTTTGTTAATTAGTTTTTCTTGCATCTCACACACTCTAATTTGACACCCATGCACCTCATTCAACACCTTGCACCTACCACTGGTGAACTGTTGCCCACACATAATGTTCTATTTTGTATGTAGGCTTCATTAGTTATTTATTATTTAATACACATTGGTTAAAGTATGCGGCTGTACTGAAGTTTTTTCTGTTTTCTATTTTTGTTTTTTATTTATTTGATACATAGTATTTATTATTATTTTTATTTACATGGATGTCATGCAGGGATGCTTAACAGCATGCCTGTATACACACTGCACTTATTATCTGCATGTATGTTCGCTTCACCCATTGGGTGCCCCCAGTGGTCTGTCATCTTGTACTTTTTGTCCTATGTTGACTATTGACTATTGATTGACTCTTGCTGCAAACCAAATCGCCCTTAGGGGACAATAAAAGCTTTAAGTAAGTAAGTAAGAAGGTTAGTCCTTAATGATATGTACATTTGGTTTTATTTGAGGTTCATAACAGTACATTGTAGGCTACTGAGCAGTTGTTGGTTCATTAGTTTGCGATTCACATGCACTAAGTTTCACCAGAAATGTTCCTGGTGGGGGACGCCCCAGACCGCCTGCTTTAAAGTGGCCTGACTGGGGCTATATTTCCCGGCCTGAATGATTTGAAGTCTGGCCCTGGTTAAATTACTATATATATATATATATATATATATATATATATATTATCAAAAGAGAGGAACAAATTGGCAACGATCTGCATTAAAAGACCTATTTCACACATCATCTTTTTACATTTACTTCTTCTGAATGTCTTTTCAAGGCATAATGTCCTCTTCTTCTCTATAACATGTAATCTTCCCATACTGATTGGATGGCCGAGGGGCCATCTGTGGCCCCTGCAGGTTTGGTACCTGGCCCCCCTGGTTCTCTATAACCTCCACGACGACCCTCCATTATTATCATTATTATTTATTTGTGGGGTAATTCACACTCAAAGATTGTAATATTGTCACATTGCTACTGGTTTGTTGAGTCTGTTTGTTTGTTTGTTTGTTTGTTTGTTAATGAATGGCAGATGACCTTCACAGGAAGATCAATATGGCCTTTTTAAATAAAGACCACGCCGGTCTTCTTTGTACAGAGTTGTTTTGCATGGCGATGCAGTGGCTGTGGTGCTTATTATAGTCTGGGCTCCCTTTGCTCTCCAGCGCTGTTATTTTCTGAGTCTCTTTTTGGTCTGTTCAGGAGGGAGATGTGGGAGCGCTCTGCGGGTTCAGACGCAGTGCGTTACTGTTATCAGCCTGAGTCATGAAATACCTGGCGACTGAGACTAAAAAGAAGTAGGCTTACAAGTCATACGGCTAGGCTATTTATTTACACTACACGTTGTGTATGTATAGATATATTTTTTACTTTACATTTTTTACTTTAAATGTTTTACTTTATTTATTTTTCATGATGGTGAGCAGTGGGAGTTTGGTCATACACTGCCCTCCCGTGGCAGACATCTGCTACTGCAGGAACATCACAAAAGTGAAGACCATTACTTATGGGATGAACTATTCTGTTAAAGGAAAATGACAAGGCTTCAAAGGCCGTTTTTTTTCTTGGTATGGGATCTAGGTGACGCTTTTAACGATGAAAACTAGATGGGTGTTGATCTGTTATGTTCTCAAATCAGTTGTGAAGCATGCGGGTCTGGACCGATCACAACCTGAATTTCATCTGGCGGGAAACAGCAGTGGCAGTTGTAGTCCACTATCCTTCAGATGTATCAAACAACCGAACACACATAAAAAACAGTAGCCTGAGCCTAACTAAATTCATGATTGGATTAATTAATTAGTTAATTAACAAACACACTCAACAAACCAGTGTGACAATATTGCATTGTTTCTATTTGTGGACCATGTGGATAACATCATGCCGTCTCATTGTTTCTATTTGTGGACCATGTGGATAACATCATGCCGTCTCATTGTTTCTATTTGTGGACCATGTGGATAACATCATGCCGTCTCATTGTTTCTATTTGTGGACCATGTGCCGTCTCATTGTTCCCTGCTTGGTTGTACAGGATATCTAGTTGCTGAAGGGGCTGCCATCTCATTTCACATGCAACTAGCGTTGCAAAACAGCAGCTGTAATGGAGCCCAACATATTTCACAAAAGTATAGGCTACACATGTCCTTATTTGCATTTCACTAATAATAATAATAATAATAAAGTAATTAATTAAAAACTACAAGCTTTGTATCAATACACAATTGTATTTACGATAGGTAGTTGTCTGCCATATCACCGCACGTATCATAAAGAAAGCCTCCGGAGAAGAGAAAGTGCAACATGGCTGTAGCAGTTGACCCCTGCCACACGCCACATAAGTGGCTTTTCTGGGCTCCTCCCACACAGGACACGGGTAGACGTTGATAGAGAATATCCATTTAATGTAAATGGCGAGCTGTTATACCCCGAGCAGGTGTAACATGCTGCCATGACAGTGGCTCTCTCCTGAGTGTGTGTGTGTGTGGTGATAGCTGGTTCATCCTGGGTGCCATGGTGGCTCTCATGCACCACAGGTGTGCAGCCCCACCCAGCCAGAGTCCAATCAGTCTGACTCAGGACAGGTGAGGCTGTAAACCAGCCATCAACACACACACACTCCACAATGGTGTTGAAACTCTTGTGCTTTAAAACGCATTTGCTGACCTTCTTCTATCCTGTCCGTGTTATTACAATATATCCATGGTCTGTAACAGTTGATAATGGACGGGTCGGTACCGTCTTCTGTAGCCGCAGCAGGTTTCCTCTTCGGTGTCTTACTGTCTCAAATGAGTGTTTGTCATTCCTTCCACTCAAGACTTGACTGAAGTTTGACCTCATTTGATCCATAGATTGGTATTCATTGCCAGCAGCCATTGTACAATTGTGTATAAAAATGTAGCTTCAGGCTAAGGCCAACAACAAGGCAACGGAATCTAACAGAGCCAAACTGCGAGGTGATTGGCCAGGGTGATTTTCCCGGGAGGGGAGGACTCAGGGCACTGAGAAAGTGCTTGCAGTTTTTTGAGAAACCGGAAGTCCCGGGAAAAAGCCATTTGGGACTTTCCAGGGAATGAAAATAGGCATATTTCAACCCACAGAGCGCATTTAGAAGCAGTTTATTCATTTGTAGGCTTTTGTTAGACAACATGGAGACCATTCAAATATCAAAAATTGGTGGAACATCCCTTTAAATAGCCTATTTTAAACGATGTGGCTTTAAAGCAGCACTATGTGGAAATAGATTTCACACATCTTTCGACGTCTTTACATTCATTATCACCTACATGACTTGTTCTCCTCTCTCTACTTAAGTTCTCACGCCGTGTTGGCGAGCTGTGGTACCTTACAATAAATAATTAAATAATGATTTATTGTGGCCTGTATAATATCAGGTTTTAATTAGGTTTCTGTAGGAATCCGGAAAAGAGCGGTCCCTGCCTTGCTAAACGGTGCTCCACACAGACAATTTCTCTAATGATGCTGAATGAGGGTGGATGGCCTTTAATCCCCTCATCAAAGTAGAAAACCAATTAATATGCAATGAAAAGAAAAAACTAATTCACTCTTCACCTGTTGTGAGACTAAGCAATACCGGCAACGAGTTGTGTGTGATATATTTTTTGAGGTCGAGGTTCCAGGTTTATAAAATAAAATTAAAAAGTCATCCTTCTGGATTTCATAATTACTGTAATATTTAAAAAGCTTTTCAGAGGTGAATGTTCCGGTTTAGATAAAGATGCTTAAGTCGTCCATGGATTTCAAAATTATCACATGAACACAACTTTCTTTCCTCTTCACAAAACAATTAGCCTGTACATGTTCTCTGAAAGAAACCCCTATTTTAGGGCTGCCATGGCACCTTCTAAATCACTTTGGTTAGCTGTTTTTTTAATCAAATGGCGGCAAAGTGTTTTTTCCCCAACACTATTTTATTTGGCTAATTGCCTGGACTAAGAATAGTCCGGCGGAGAGCAAACTGCGGTATATTGAAAACACTTTGTCATCTAAAGTTAGTTTAAGCAAACCGACTTCAGTTGCTTTTTCTTTTGTTATGGATAAACTCTGTATTGACACACACTGTTCAGCAGTTTGGAGCCCCTGCTTGTGCATGTGTTGAAACAGTTCTGTTGTTGTTGTTGTTGTTGTTCATCTTTTACCTTTCTCTTTGTGGCAGTTTAGATGTTTTTGTGTCATGAAATATCATCTGTCAGTCATTTTTAAACGGAGTACTCAGTGATAAACGCTGTGCCATTTTTATAACTTGCGTGTGTGTGCGTGTGTGTGTTCACCCTTGCATGTGTGTGTGTGTGTGTGTGTGTGTGTGTGCACGCCTGCTTGCGTGGGTGTATGTGTGTGCGCGTGAGTGCGTGTGTGTGTGTGTGTGTGTGTTTGTCTGTATGTGTGCACCATAAGACTACAGAATGAAACCAAGTCCTCCAGGGCTGCGAGATGCAATTACTTTCAGTCTTTTGATGTAAAACTACCTACAGCTTTGAACATTCTTGAACCTGATTACTTGCTCATGTTGCTCATGTATTCCCTATTTAAACATTTACCAGGACATGAATGTTGAATATGCTCTGATGACCTTAGTTCCTTCTATTTGTGGGTAGCCATGTTGAAAGGAACAGTTTGGATCAAGGCGAGCCCATTGCATGACAACATTTAACCTAGATTGTTATTTTATCAGGTATATTATACCATATATATGCAATGCTGCGCCGGATGCATTTATCCAAAGCAACTTACAAATACTGTGAGTGCACACGTTCTTAGCATGGTTGGGACTCAAAACCCCTAACCCTGGCAGTGTGAAGCTACACTGAACCACATAGTAAAGTACATTTTTCTCTCCCTGTTCTTCTACACGTGTCAGATACATCCCTCAGGTGTTCTGCCGCTGGTCTTTTCAACGTCTGCATGTTATTTCATAAGAAAAGGAGGGAGAAAGCTTTCATGCCCTGAAGTTGTGGGACACCAGCCTGCAAAATGTAAGAAGATCTGCAGGCATCTAGAAAAAAAAGACCAAATCCTTTTTTCTATCAAACTTTTACCCCTCTGTTCTCTATTGTTTTGTTGTTTCATTTGTTGATTTAAATTGTGATAATGCTATTATTAAGTCTATCATAAAGTGCTTTGTTCTCCCTCTCCCGCACTTTCCAGTTATGATTGTTTTATTACCTTACTGCTTTAGTGCTGTTTCATAATTTGTTCTGTCCTGAAATTATTTATTTCATTCAGTGTTATGTGAATCATCATTTGTTACTGTTGTTATTATTATGATTGTGATGACGATGATTATCATTATTCCTATTATATTAGTAGTTGTGCTGGTAGTAGTAACTGAGGTTGTATATACTGTATATATATATATATATATATATATATATATATATATATATATATATATATATATATATTTATTTATTTATTTATTTATTTATTTATCTTAAACATATAAAACAGGTGGTAACAGCCTTATTTTGATGTCAGTGGGTAACACATAAATACACATTGCAGAGGCACACCGCCCCTGCAATACCACCACCGAGCACAAGGTGTCGCCATTACCCCTCATTGTCTTGTATGCGCGCAAACCATGCATGTGTGCCAGTGTGTGTGTTCAGTTTATTAATGCACAGCCGACTCTTTAGTCTCCTCATAATAAAAAGGCGCTGTTTCTCCAAAGTAAAAGATACCCTACGTAATATTATTATTATGGGGTAATGAGTAATGGGCATATTCCTGCGCTACAACCGCAGGATTTGTTGTTCTCACAACACGTGGCGACATCTCTATCCGTGTAATATTTTATACATGAAGTGAACAGGACGAAAAAAACCAAATCAATGGGGTGATTATTGTTGTACACCAAGCCACAAGTTTGGGTTTCATTCTTGGTTTACTATCATGTTTCATGGTGCTCCCCTCTTCCTCGCCCCTTCCGGAGGGGATGGCGGTGGTTGTGTTTACACGCCGCGGACCGCAGCGCCCCCTGGCGACGGGCGGTGAACACAGCGCAGCGTTATATCCTCACTACTGGGGATGAAGAAAACTACAGGCATTGTACTCAGTATGAAATGAAATCAAGCACAACTGTTGTGTTGAGATATTTATGTAAATGTGATTAAAAAATAATAATAATAAATAAAATGTTGCTCACTCACTGCTGGATTAATAACCAATTGTTTTTTGTTTTTGTTTTGTTTTTTTTGGGGGGGGGGGAATCTTCATTCAGATTTATTTTTGCCTTTATTAATTCGGGGCGAAATTGTTTCTGTTACATATTAAATGCTCACGATATATACACCATATAGGGAAGTAGAAAATTAAATAAAACACAAAATAATAAAACATTAAACAAAACACAACGTACATTAAAGGCAATACACAAAAAAATAAATAAATACAAAAAAATGTGCACGTATACACACACGAAGAATAAAAAACAAAACATGATTATAAACGCATTGTGAAACCACTACGAGGGACTATAACATGGATATAAATTCAGGAATATGTGTGAGAGTGAAGGAAAAACGTGTTATTACGATAGGAAAGCAGAGTACGGTCGCCACCATAAAGGCGCAGCGGCGCGGCGCGGCCGCCGGGGGCGCTGTTTCCCCGTCTCTTCCCATAAGCGGGGGAGTGAGAGGTGCATGAAATGGAGAAAAATGGCGGATCATGTGCAGGTAAGCAGAGCTGTATGTGTTTTGTAAATCAGCCGGCGGTTGCTGAATGGCAGGGAGTGTGGACGCGCGGATGCGGGCGCCTTGTCTCTCTAACCTACACCGTAACTTTCAGACCATGCACCGGGCGGGAAGTCTCCCCCCGCGCCCGTCCACAGCAATATAAGGATGTGTGTGTGTGTGTGTGTGTGACTGTGTGTGTGTGTGTGTGTGTGTGTGTGTGTGTGTGTGTGTGTTTATATGTGTGTTTATGTGTGTGTGTTGCTTGTGTTGACTTGTGGCCCTGTCACCGTTGCAAAGGCGGCTTATTGCACATTAACCGCCGTTAGCCGTTAGCTCACTCGCTGCTAAAAAAAAAAAAAAAAAAAAAAAACCCCAACAACAACAAAAACCCTTCTCGGTTCCGGTAACCGTTACCCGTTACCGTAACCGAAACGTGGCGGGTCGGGTCTCGTCTCGGCCTCAACGGCGGCCACACGGTACCGGTGGTGCCGGTGGTGTTGGTTTTGGGTGGTGGTGTTGGTGGTTTTGGGTCGGAGTAAACACAATGAAGGCATCCCCCCCTTCGTGGCTGGTCGGTTGGGGATGCTAGCTGTCATGGTGGTGGTGGTGGTGGTGGTGCTAGCGACACGGTTGGGGTTGTGATTATATTATCCACGGTGGTGCTTGTGGTGGTGCTGGTGGTACTGCTGGTGCTGGTGGTACTGCTGGTTCTGGTGGTACTGGTTCTGGTGGTGGTTTTTACGTGTGGGGGTATTTTTTTAGTTGCCATAGCAGCCTAGCTTCTTCGTTAGCATCGCACCGCACTGACACCAACTTCTCCCGCGCTGCCCCATTCAAAAACATGCGGCGTTTTCCCCCCCAGCCTTATTTAGAGACTGTTATTTGGACGTGCGGTCCCACACGTACACACACACATCTTTCTATCGTTACACTACTAATAATGTAGTAATATAGGGTGGGTGTGTTTGTGTGTGTGTGTTTTAATGATGTCGATCTGGGTCGGATCCATAGCTGTTGTTTTGTGTGTGGCCGCATCTTGTGAAGTAGCCCTGCTGGTGGGACCTGGTCCTGGGGCCACACGTTGCTTCAATGCTTTTAACAAAACTTTAGCGGTTGCAGAGTTAGATATAGAGATATAGATATATAGATATGTAGATATAGATATGTATATGGTCGGTGCAAGTCGACCTCATTGTCTTCACACACACATCCACTGGGCTGCAGAAGTGCAGCTGACCTCGTGTCCATGGGGCTGCGTGGTGCTGGTCTGGGTCTGGACCCAAGCCCCAGTAGTAACTCATTAATAATCCTGTCTACCCTGCGACAGACTGATCTGTCTTTAAAGTAAAGGTTTTTGTTGTTGTTGCTGCAAAGCAGGTGGGGAAGGTGTTAAAATATTAAAGGGTAACTAATCCTCTCTGAGGGCAGTAGAAAGCCTGTAATTGAGCTGTCATAATTTGGTAATTTGTATGTGGATTAGAGGCAAATAGGCAAATTTGTATTTGTGTGTAGACAAATACATTTTAAAATGGGTTTAAGTTAACATTATTGGGTTGTATGGTTTGGGATTGAGCATGTGTAGATTGTTTTGTTTTTTTAAATACCCTCTTCTACGCATGTTTCATTGTCAAATCGGTAGCCTATGTAAATAGGTGGTAGGTGAAGGTTTTGCATTAATATTAACCGTCCCTCGGCAGAGAAACGACATCCACTACGCTGCAACAGGCCCCTGCTGCCATTTTTACATGAACGCATGAGAAGGCTGCTGAATAATTCGCCAGTTTGCCTGTAACTTACACCGCTTTGCTAAAGACCATCTGTGGGTGCAAGTGGCCCTACACATTGTGTCCTCGCCCCCACCGCCCAACATTTGGCAAAAAAACACAAAACGAAGACGGTATTTGTGTTTCAATTTGTTTTACTGTGTCTCCTTCTTGAGCTTGACGCCATTGTTCACACCAGAAGCCAATGGGCTGAAAGTGAAAGCTGATTGGGTGGACTCCTAGAGGTGGTTCATTACGCAGAGCAGAGGCCATGTGTTACTTCTAGGAGAGTCCTCCTAGTTTAGCCTTGGGTTGTTATCTCATCCCGGCAGACTTGCACTCTTGGTAGACAAATGTTATCTGTGGCAATTACTGCGTCTTCCCCACCTCATTCGCCAGCTCATCCACTGGCCTTTGTGTCCGGGACCACTGTCGCACTAACATCAGTCGGTGGCTTCCGAAAAAACACTGATACTATTACTAATGCTACAACTAAATGTCATGTAAAATGTTATTATACTACTATGTACTATGATGTATGTGACATCTCTTTGACACAACGATGGCATCTTGGGTTGAACCAAACCTTTGTGGAAGAACATGTTTGTATATTTGTTATCTATTCATCAGTATTCATTTGAACACCAAGGAAGAAAACATCTGATCTTGGGGGAAGTGTTGTCCTGTGGTAGATGAAGTCTGTAATGTCGTTACAGTATTTTGGGACTTTGGTTTCCGGGTGGCTGGCTATTTGTTTGGTGTCGTCTTTCAGGTTATAACAAGTTGATTCTGGGATTATTGTACAATGAAAGGTTAAGACGTCCCATAGGCAACCTGTTCAGTGTCAATGCCTGTTGATTTGTTTTGTTCAAGTTAACAACTTATAAAATTATGAATCAACAGTTAGTGATTCACACAACATCATAAGCCAATGCCTCCCTTGATTACATTTAACTTTGAAAACAGCAGGGTGCATTTGATCAAACATATGGACGCTTTTACTTTTCTGTACCGTGTGGCTAGAGGAAGTGGAAGGAGAACAAAAAATGGAAAGGATTATGTTGGTAACTACTAAGTAGTAGTTATGTAACTACTACTTACTACTGATTGTATAGGGAATACTTGGGACAAATAATTGCAAAATAAACTTTAGCTAAAAGTAAGACACCTCGGTACACATTACTAAAGTCAATTTTCTTATAAAACCATGTACATCTTTCTTCCATGTGCGTGTCTATGTGTGCGTCTCTATGTGCGTATGTGTGTGTGTGTGCAGGGCCTTGCCCAGCTGGAGATCCTATGTAAACAGCTGTACGAGACCACGGACACGGCTGTCCGGCACCAAGCGGAGAAAGCCCTGGTCGAGTTCACCAACAGCGCTGACTGTCTCAGTAAATGCCAGCTACTACTGGAGCGAGGCAGCGTGAGTAGTTCTCTCTCTCTCTCTCTCTCTCGCTCTCGCTCTCGCTCTCGCTCTCGCTCTCGCTCTCTCTCTCTCGCTCTCTCTCTCTTCCCCCCCACTGGGCTTGGTGACTGATAGGAGACAAGGAGCATTGCATTGCAACTAAGGTGTACCCAGTAAAAAATCTGCCGATAACCAGATCAGGGAATATCCATAGTCAGCCATAAAACACTTGAAGTATTCAACTGTTTTGTCAAGTATGTTTAAGGGAGATGGAAAAGGTTTACATAAATGACTTGTATTCTCATCACCCCCGAATGAACACTCTTGACATGCAACGGTTAAGACAAGACAAAAGTTTTTAAAGTATATTGCTCGAGAAAGTGTAACGTTTATATGCTGTTGTTAACCCATTCTATATGTATACATTCACTTGATCTTTTCCTGCATTTATTAGGTCTTGACATGCGTCTTTATGTTTGTCATTGAGGTGTAGCCGTTTGAAACACGACAAGGAAGTAGGTTTAAAAAATGCGATCAATCAACAGTACAAACCACCGTGTCACCAGGCAAAAGATAGCAAAAAGCTCTAACTACTAATTATAATGGTTTGGTAATTTAATAAACATGAATATAACGGGTAGCAATGTTTTTCCTGTGTGGTTTTGTCTATGGGTGAATAGTGCTAGTCCTGCCGTGCAATTTCATCAAATGTTGAAACCACTTATTTGCTTTGATAATTGGAAGTAGGCCTACTCTCATACTATGGAAGCAGTGTGTCTTCGGAAACTTTTAGGCTACATGGAAGCTCTGCTGTAACCGAGTGGGATTAGACTGATGAGTGGATCTGAAAAAAAATGACGTCCATGCAGCGATCCTAGTTTTGCTTTTTGCATTATTATAATTACAGTGTAGAAATAATAAGGAAAAACGATTGATAAAAAACGCAATTCTGCAATAGTGGGTAGTATACAAGCTAAATGTACGACCCAAGCACTCCTCTCCTCTCTCCCCTCCTGCTTTGGAGCGGTGAGTGCAGCAGTGTTTGAACACAGAGCGCTTATTTTGAGGAAAGAAGAGAGGAGGAGTTGGGTTTACGGCGGTTGTGGCGGTTATTTGATTTTGTTTGCGGTGACCGCTGGTCAGACGATTATTAAAAATCGGCACAGCCCCAGCAGTCATAATTAGACGTTACGTGTAAAAAATGATTGCATTTTGACTCAAAGCTTCCTTCTGACCCAAAGCCAGTCAAGCTGGATGCTTTGATTACGAAGCACACATAACATATCATCCACACATATGTGGCTGATGTTTACCCAGTGAAGTTTATATTGTACTACATCAGGGGGCAGGCTTGGGGTGTTCGTCTCCCAGCTGAAAGGTTCTGGGTTCGTACCCCAGTGTCCGCAATCTAGCTGTACTCCTTGAGCAAGATGCCCTAACCCCCTACCTGCTCATTAATTACATGTATCTATTACCAATACCATGCAAGTACTTTATTCACCCCTTGTCAAGGTTCTGTGCTGACATCTTCTCTCTTGGTCTGTCTATGTGTTTCTGCTTGGTCCTCGCCAGTCTTCCTATTCCCAACTGCTAGCAGCCACATGTCTGTCGAAACTGGTGTCTCGAACCAGCAACCCTCTGCCCCTTGAGCAGCGCATCGACATCCGTAAGTACTCCCCCAGTGATTCAGGATTTTTCCCTGGCTCAGAATAGGCCTTTGGGGGGTGACCAGGCATGACAGTCTGCTTACAGTAAAGGCAATGAGTCTGTGTTACCACATTTGACATATCAATGCATTTTCCTATTATTTCTGACCATTTGATAAACAACAAATGTCTATTATGCTTGAGTAAATTAACTGACTAAGTGTTTAAAAAAATACTTTTATTACAACACTTTAGCACACAACAGGAGATTAATGCTGGACGCGTTTCTCTTCTTATTATTGGAAATACTCCATTTGGGTTAGGCGAGGGGTGCAGGAGGCAGGACATGACGCAAAATGTATGCTGCGGTTGTAATTCCCTGTTTTTAAGATTTTCACCAGAAATGAAACAGCTTTTATGTTATGTAATCACAGGAAGACCTCTCTCCCATTAGCGCTTGCTTCACAGCGGAACCAGTCAAAACAATGCAGTGCAACTGGCTTATCCAGTGCCAGCCGTATGTGTAGTATAGTATAGTGACTGTGAATAAGAGGGGAGTTTGCTGCTCAAAGTCAAAGATGTAATTTTTAAGTTTATGTTCTGCTTGTTCATAAGGGCTGGCCCCAAATATTCAAATAACCAAATGATCCTTTGTTAGTTTTGTATTTGGATATTAGAACACTAAAGCTTGAAATTATGTATTCAGGCCAGCCCTAGACGGTTGTTGGATAAGTTGCTATTTTACACAATTGGAGAGGATTTTAATTGCTATTTTTATTCTCAATTCTTATCATTTTGTCGCTGGTGATTTTCCTTTGGTGTTGACTAAAACCTCTTTGGGGGGTGCCAAACATTCCTCTATGCAGGAAAAACCCTGTGATTACACACTTCCTCTGAGCTTTTAAAATACACATTTAATAGCAAGAGTGTATTAACATGATGGTTCTCGGTGACCTACAACTTCACACTGGAAAACCTCAGCTGTTATAACATTTTTGGGACGTGTTAAACATCCTCTTTAAAGAAATTGGTGGTCCTGTCTAGCATAACTGGTAGAGCATGGCATTGGTGGTGCTAACAAATGTCACTGCTACTGCATGGCATTGGTTAGGGGTTCGATTCCCACTTTTCAGTACCCACCCATGCAGGGTCCAAAATTAATGCCTGCCACCAGCCAGTGGTGGATTTGATCATTTGGCAGGTACAAAAAAATATGGTTGCATATTAAAAACAATTTTGGACCCTGCACACATGCTAAGAAATGTTTGGGCACTCACTTTATTATAAGACGCTTTGGATAAAAGCCTTTACCATATGTCGTATAGTATATTTACTGTATTTAACTGGCTTATGTTGTGCTGTGTGTACAGGGAACTATGTGCTGAACTACCTGGCAACGAGGCCCAAGCTTGCAGCGTTCGTGACCCAGGCGCTGATCCAGCTTTATGCCCGCATCACCAAGCTGGGCTGGTTCGACTGCCAGAAGGACGACTACGTCTTCAGGAACGTCATCGCAGACGTCACACGCTTTCTACAGGTAGGTGTGGTAGTAGTAGTAGTTAGGGGTGCCCAGATCGAGCGGCCACCGATCCTTAACGGCCGATATTCGTTCTAAATAGTTTGATCGGTGAAGAGAAGAGCCGATCAGATGACGCAAAACACACAAGACAATTTCTCTACGCGCCGCAAAAATGGCTTCACCGGTTTGTTGAATATGTTGCAAATAAACAGTTATCAATTCATGATATTTTCTCATCTCTTCATTTTAATGCTTAAAGTGTGAACCCCTGTTTTAGCTCAAATTTGAACACAGATAAAAAAAAAGTGTTCAGAAGGAGGGGGGGGGTGTTATCCCCATGGTTACGAACCACGCCAACTTTGTGATACTTTTTTTAAGCTAGTACCATTGTTGTGTACGGATGTTATAATGAGCGGTGTTGTATGAAATGTCCCACACACCGTGGCATAACGTGTCCGAGAAGCTTATTCTCTCTCGGACGTGGCCATCAACATCAACCGCTGCCCAGGCGGCGCTTCACACATCTACACGCACCTCGCTGCCGGTGTCCTTTGGTTGCATAAAGGGCACTTGGGTATTACACAACTTGAGTTTGGAGCAGAGTAGAACAAACTGGTTGGCGGGGACTGGCAAAAACATGATTTTACACCCGTTTTCTCTAAATTACGGTGTTATTTTACAGTGACAAAATGGCATAGATTAGGTTGAAGATCATATATGTAACTAAGCAAGTAAAGCTTTATTTATGTTGCACTTTTTAAAACGGTTACAAAGTGCTTCACAAACGCGCACACGAGAAATATAAATGAATAAATAAGGCAAAAATAAATGACTATATGAAACACAGCGGAATGAGAGCGGGACCAAGAATATAAGACATGCCATATTTAAAACATACATTTTGGGTTCACTCCTTCTTTAATTTTCAATGTTGTTAAGAATAGTTAAATAAATAAATAATGCAACACAATAAACACAAGGCTTCAAATGGTCCCCGTGATCGGTATCGGCTGCCTCCAAAAAACCTGATCGGGGCTCCCCTAGTAGTATTAGTAGTTGGTGCCGAACGACAAATCTTATTTTCATCGTCATCGCAATATTGACATAAACACAAAAGACTGCTTGAAAAATAAAAATAATATGATTTACATGCGCCATGGTGCTGCTGGTGTCGCTGTCAAACGCCTGGCGTCTATTGACTATGATCTTACGGCTGTTTATTTCTGGATATTTATTCTTATTAACAAGCTGTGCATTATGCCATTACGTATTCTAACACTGTCACGCTGCTGTTTTACTTATCAACAAACACGCAGTGTACCGGGAGAAGACTACCGCTACTTTTCTTTGACTATACTCGCAGATATTTTTCAATTATTATATGATAACGACAAATTGTAAGGTTCAGATTTATTTACCTTTATTTGTATTTCTTAGTTGATACATTAACCAGTGCATTAAATGAGACATTTAAATGAAATACAAACTCTTTTTAGCGAACAAACAAACTTACTTCCATATTATTCCTCACCTAGTGAAGGGTGGGCACTACCATTGCGCCTCTAGTTTGATGCAGTAATAGATTGTTTAGATCTTTGAAAAATTTGATTATGGAAATAAACTGACTATAACTGACCGTGCTCTTCATGAACAACGCTGTGGGTGTGGGTGTGGGTGTGTGTGTGTGTGGGGGGGGGGCGGGGTGAGAAGGGTCACGGGGGATTAGACACACGTACGTAAGTTTTTTTACTTAAAGTCCCACATGAATGTGATGAGTACAACTTACAGTACAGTACAGCATGCAGACCGCACATGCGTGCCATCGTGCGCACGCGTGACTCCTAAACACGCGCGTGCGTGTGTACGTACGTCTGCGTGCGCATTCTGCATCATGCACATGCACACGTGTATCATTATTGCTGTTTTATACGTGTATGTGTCTAGTCCCTCGTGACCCTTCTCACCCCCCATCGTGTGTGTGTGTGTGTGAGTGTGAGTGAGAGTGTGTGTAGGTGTCTGTGTGCTGTGTGTGACTGTACACGCTTGTCTGCCACTGTGTGACTGTGTGTGAGTTGATATTTTAGGCGAACGTTGAAGTTACTTTGTGCTATTGGTATTGTGTGTGTGTGCTAACATCTGTGCCAACGTATTGTAGCAGGACAGTGTGGAGCACTGCATCATAGGAGTGACGATTCTGTCCCAGCTGACCAATGAGATCAATCAGGTGAGCCCCTAGTCTCTCCTCTCATTGATTCCTCCTGAGATATACATGCATGTATTGATTGATTGATTATTGATAAATATTGTGTTATTGGCGGGCAGGCGGACACCACGCATCCCCTCACCAAACACAGGAAGATCGCGTCGTCGTTCAGAGACTCATCGCTCTTTGACATCTTTACCCTCTCCTGTAACCTGCTCAAACAGGTATGACCATTGATGAAATGGGGTTTTACGCAAATGCTTTGGGAGAATGTTGGTTAACATTGCAAAATGTGGGGTTCAACCCAGGTGCTCTTAGCCTACCTGTACGCAGATCACCCCTACCTGCTCCTTAATGATCTACATCTCCATTCACTGTCTAACCCCCCCACCCTCTCCTTAAAGTGACGTTCCACCGGCACAGCCACATTTTTATTAACTCATAGGGTCATCGTAGTGTCCCAAGCTCTCGATGATGCATTGTGCCGCAAGCGCTAGTCAAGTGGGCCAATGGGAACTTGTTTACATCCGGGTGAGAGAGAGAGGGCTACTTTTGTTTAGAGTTACGTTTTTTATTCTCGACCTGTGGACCATGTGGATAACATCATGCCGTCTCATTGTTCTGTGCTGGGCTGTACAGGATATCTAGTTGTGGAAGCGGCTGCCATTTTACATGCAACATATGACAAGTAGTTTACACATGTCCTTATTTGCATTTCAATAATAATAAAGTAATGAATAAAAAACCAGAAGCTTTGGATCAATACACAATTGTATTTGGCATAGTTAGTTGCTGCCTCATCACCACACGTATATCATAAAGAAAGCCTACAGAGAAAAGAAAGTCCATCATGGCGTTGAAACTCTTGTGCTTTAAAACACATTTGCTGACCTTCAATCCTGTCGGTGTTGTTATAATATATCCATGGTCTGTAACAGTTGTCTGTACTGTCTTCTGTAGCGGCCACTATGCTTGCCGCGGTAGTCGGTGTTACACGGTGTTCAGGCATACACCGATTACATCACTTGCCCACACCGTCGTTTAAAAGAAAATCGAAATAAAACCCATGTAGTTATTTTCCAAGTATCAGCGCTAGGGGTGTGCCGGTCGCGTAATGTTGATTGCGATCGATCGTCATAATAAACCACCGTGTCACCAGGTAGACTATAACCGGCTTCCTTGTTTTTTCACACTACAAACAATTGCGACAGCTCGTTTAGATCCCCCTACCAGTCTTTGTGTTCATTTCCTTTATTTTGTTTAAGTAGCTCCATTGCTGCCTTTTTGAGTTTCTCTCGGTAAGGGGGTGATTTTGTCGGGAGAGGAGGGCTCAGGGCACTGAGAAAGCGCTTGTAGTTTTTTGAAAACCTGGAAGCCCCGGGCAAAAGCGGGTAATGGTCATCGGGTAATGAAAATAGGCGTATGTTGACCCTCGGAAAGCATTTTTAAGCAGCATTTGTAGACTTTTGTTAGGCAACTTGGATACCATTAAAATATCGAAATTGGTGGAACATCCCTTTAATGACCGGTTTCTATTCACTGTCTAACCCCTACCTGCTCATTAATGATCTAAATCTCTGTTCACTGTCTAAACCCCTACCTGCTTCTTAATGATCTATATCTCTGTTCACTGTCTAAACCCCTACCTGCTCCTTAATGATCTATATCTCTGTTCACTGTCTAACCCCTACCTGCTCCTTAATGATCTACATCTCTGTTCACTGTCTAATCCCTACCTGCTTCTTAATGATCTATATCTCTGTTCACTGTCTAAACCCCTACCTGCTTCTTAATGATCTACATCTCTGTTCACTGTCTAACCCCCCTACCTGCTTCTTAATGATCTACATCTCTGTTCACTGTCTAACCCCTACCTGCTCCTCAATGATCTACATCTCTATTCACTGGCTAACCCCTACCTGCTCCTCAATTATCTACATCTATTCACTGTCTAACCCCCCTACCTGCTTCTTAATGACCCAGGGCTCGAAATTAACTTGGTAGCACTGGTGCTCCCAACGTAAGTAAGTGAGCTGCACCAGCAAAAAGTTAGGAGCACCCACCATAAATTAAGAAGCACAGATTTCTTTATTGATAAAAAATGACAGTTTACAAGTAACAGAACAATGAATGAGCTTGTGCACAGTGGGCCCCCTTGGCAGTGCCACTGTTGTGCTCCCGCTGGATTAAACTCTGAACGCTGTGCACACACTGGCTTGCGCCGCTTAGCTCGCCCTGTTCTAGTCGCTCCGGAGGCGCATCGTTGAAATGTCAATGATTTCAGTCTGTTTCACAGTAAAGAAACCATAATCCATATTTACTTATGTCTATATATGTTTACTTATGTTAACTTTCTTTACCGAGTTTGAGCAAACTTTCCCATGGTAATTAGACGCTCGATTAAATACATCTAAAGAACTGCATTCATTGTTATGTCTTGACAGACGATTTATTTCGGATGATTATTTAGATTCAAACTTCCAAAGCTTGACAAGTCATAACTGTTTTGTCCTCCAAAAACAATTCAATAGGTGCGATGCAGAACACATTCACTACAGGAGTACCAACTGCAATGATGCATGTCGCAAAATGCTTTTTAATGTGATATTAAGCATTTTAATTATATCGATATAAATTATATCGTTAGTGTATTAACTAGTGAATTGTACAGAGAAAGCGACGTCTGCAATTCTATTTTGAGGTCCCACAGATTACATCTCTATTTTACTGTCTAACCCCTACCTGCTCCTTAATGAGCTGTCTCTATTCACTGTCTAACCCAAACCAGGCTCTGTATTCACTGGCTAACCCCTACCTGCTCCTTAATGACCTGTCCTCTATTCACTGTCTAACCCCAACCACTCATTGTATTCACTGTGTAAGCCCATACTTGCTCCGTCATGACCCGTCTCCCTGTATTCGGCTTAATGAATAAATGAATGAACGAAAACAGTCAATTGTAACTGTCTTATTAAACTCTCATGTGGATGTGTTTGTTGCGTGCTCCCCCTCTGATCCTCAGGCATCGGGGAAGAACTTGAACCTGAACGATGAGTCCCAGCATGGGCTCCTCATGCAGCTGCTGAAGCTCAGCTACAACTGCCTCAACTACGACTTCATAGGAACCTCCACAGACGAGTCCTCGGACGACCTCTGTACAGTCCAGATCCCCACCTCCTGGAGATCAGGTAGCTGCAAGGGTTCACCAATAGGAAACAAGCTCTCACTGAGCAGAGCAAGTTTAATTTGCTAACTGGACTTGGAATGTATTGCATTTTGATAATGGATTCATTGCTCTAGTGATTTATCAAGCAACATGCAAGTATTGGCTGTTTATAGTTTCAGAAATGCAAATATTTGGTTGCGTTTGCACAACAAACATGTCCTTCACTGTCTGATAAAGCGAGCAAATTTACCACATTAACACGAGTTAAAAATTGTGACTCTAAAGTCGTTTTTCTTTCTTTTTTATCTTTCAGCATTTCTCGATTCTTCAACCCTGCAGCTCTTTTTCAATTTATATCATTCCATCCCGCCGTCCCTGTCCCCGTTGGTACGTAAACAGTCACTGCATTGTAAACTGAAAATCTGATCAGGTTTGACCAAAACGTAAAAAAGCAAAACAACTCTTTTCATCATCAATGCCAATTTTTAACATTTTTCAACGTTTGTGTGTTTGTCCGTTTTCAGGTGTTGTCATGTCTAGTTCAGATCGCCTCAGTTCGAAGGTCACTCTTCAACAACGCAGAGAGGGCAAAGTTCCTGTCACACCTCGTGGACGGAGTGAAGAGGATACTGGCCAACCCTCAGGTACACACACACACATCGGGTTAATATTTTAAATATCCAAATATAATGTCAAAGAAAACATTTAGGACGAAAATTAATTATTGTAGTATTCCGAAACGATTATCTCCAAACTACCTGTTGGTGACCGTTGTAATCTATTACTGTGGTGTTGTAACCTTTGTGCTTCATACTCCAGTGTCTGCCAGATCCCAACAACTACCATGAGTTCTGCCGTCTGCTGGCGAGACTAAAGAGTAACTACCAGCTGGGGGAGCTGGTCAAGGTAGAGAACTACCCCGAAGTCATCCGCCTCATCGCAAACTTCACCGTCACCAGTCTGCAGGTATGGGGGGATATTCTCTGTCTTCTTAGTTAGCCATCAGGTCTAAGTTCAGTGAAAGACACTAAACGCTGAAGTAAAACCACAGGGTTTGCAATGGTTTCTTCTGATTGGCTGAAGTGGGTGCTGCTGGGCCATGCAAGAATGCTTAACCATCATTTGTACGGTGACATTACCACATTAGGCACAATTTCAGCCAACCAAAAAAGGGTGGATTGAACCCGTGTTGGCTGATATTCCTGAGGTTTGATGGAATTACCCTGGTTGTGGTTACACTAAGTTTAACCAGATCTAAATATTTTAACCAAAAATAGAACCAGCTCTAATAATCAGAACCAATTCATACCAGATCTAATAATTTTGAACCACTTTTATTTGAACCACATTTAGCAGCCTGAACCAATTTCATTTAAACCCAATCTAATAATATGAACCAGCTCTAATATGGAATGTGTTCATCTAAAATAATAATAATCTAATAATATGAGTTATTAGAAAAGCTTCCAGTAACCTCAACTAGATTCATGTGACCTATCTCTAACCATCCTCGTTCTCACTCTCTCTTCTGTGGTTCAGCACTGGGAGTTTGCCCCAAACAGCGTCCACTACCTGCTGAGTCTGTGGCAGCGGCTGGCGGCGTCTGTGCCCTACGTCAAAGCCACCGAGCCTCACCTGCTGGAGACCTACACGCCCGAGGTCACCAAGGCCTACATCACCTCGCGGCTCGAGTCTGTGCACGTCATACTGAGGTGAGGAGACCCGTGGATCGAAGTCGATGGATTCAGAGTACTCCAAACATGTATTGATTCTGAGGGAAATTGTTTCTGTCACAGGTGCTCTGCTCAAAGATGGAACAATATTAGTAAAAATAGAGAATAGAAATAAAAAAAATACAGTAAGGCATAGAAGCTATGCTATAGCAGATCTAGGGTTAGGTACAGGTTGTCACGGGTAAGGGTACCGAAATATATTAAATATAGTTTAGTTATATTTAATATAGTAATATATATACAGGTATATATATATTTAATATAATATAGTAATAACTATAAGCCAGTGGCTCAGATGCTGGGATATTGCACATTAAATTAAATATGAAATACTGAGGTATGAAACTGAATGAATGACTACGTGAACCGCAGATTAACCATTTAACCCTGAATTGCTTGTGGGTTGTGTCACCAGGGTCTCGGAAAGGGTTGGCATAATATTCAAACCACACATTATATTAACAAGATTTTAAGGAGTGCTCCAGTACTAGTGCTATGTGAAATAGTGTTAGCATTATCAATCCATATCCCTCCTTGGTCCTGCCTATGTTGAGTCCTGTCCCTGATATCTTGGTTTCCTTGTATAAATACCTCATATATATCACCAAAACATAACATATCATGAAGGTAGTCATGTTCAACTTAAAAATACAGGTTACATGGACTAAATCCATCCAAATACTTAAATGCATACAATACATACTGAATATAAAAATTTCTATTAGTTGGATTTTTTTTTTTCCTTTTCACTAATGCATTTCTATCCACCTCAGTCGAACGCTATTTCAGTACACTGGCGCTTTGATTTTCCCTTCCAACTCTTATCACGCTTTGACTTTCCCTTCTAACTCTATCAATGCATTGTCTCGCCATGTGTTTCCTCCAGGGATGGTCTGGAGGACCCTCTGGACGACGCGGGGCTGGTGCAGCAGCAGCTGGATCAGCTGTCCACCATCGGCCGCTGTGAGTACGAGAAGACCTGTGCCCTGCTGGTGCAGCTCTTTGACCAGGCTGCCCAGAGCTACCAGGAGCTGCTCCAGTCCACCAACTCCGCCACGGCCGACGCCACCGTACAGGAGGGTATGTGTTCTTACACGTCTTTTTCCCCTGGATTAATAAAGTACTCTGAATCTGAATGTACTTCAAACTATTATAAGGCTATTGTAGCTGAATACCCAAACCACAAACACAACCAACTGTCTCATTTTTGGACCAAAAGGGGATTTTTATAGAAGGCTCTACCTTTTTACTTTCCCAATTAAATGTTTACAGCCATGGACTATATACTAATGTGAATAATTATCAAATAGTCTCTAAACAGAAGATCACTAAACTAGGTTTATGCTGGGGTTGTTGGGATCCACCAGGTGCATGCAGGGATTGTTGTTGACTACACACTACTACAAACTTAATTTGCATACGGGTGCTAACTTAAGGCTGGTTGCTATGCAGGACGGTTGACATGGCTGGTGTATATAATCGGAGCGGTGATCGGAGGACGGGTGTCGTTCGCCAGCACGGACGAGCAGGACGCCATGGATGGCGAGCTAGTGTGTCGGTAAGAACACAATGCATTATGTTTTAGTTTGTAGGTTGTTGGCCATTACAAGCAATTGCAAAAATGTATCCATTTGTGGTGTAGCGTCCCCTCACAATATATCCATTTCCGACATCACAAGCGCTGTCCACTCACTAAATCATACAAAAATCAAACTGATGAGCAATTCTGACCCCGGGGCTCAACTCGCCATTTTGCGTGGTCCTGACTAGCTCAAATGGTAGAGCATGGCGCATGACGTTGCCAGGGTTAGGGGTTCGGTTCCCACTGGAACTACCCATGCTGAAAATGTATGCACTCTCGGTAATTTAAGACACTTTGGATAAAAGCATGCATTGAAAAAAAGTGTGTGTGTGTCCAACAGTGTGCTCCAGCTGATGAACCTGACAGACTCCCGGCTGGCCCAGGCGGGCAACGAGAGGCTAGAGCTGGCCATGCTCAGCTTCTTTGAGCAGTTCAGGAAGATCTACATCGGAGATCAAGTGCAGAAGTCCTCCAAGGTAATTCAACAGATCCCGAATTCTACACTGTTGCTATTCAATGGCTTTTCTGGTCAGGAGGCAGAAAAGGGAGGATGGAGTGGACTTCACTGCAGTGACCCATTGCAGGGGTTCAGTGTGATTATGTTTATTTTTAGATATATTTTATTTTCTTAAGCCTACTGTTTTAAGGATCCCCATGAGCTGAAATCACTGTGGTCAGCTAGTCCTCCTGGGGTCCACATATAACCCAACAGACAAAAACAGATGTAAAAACCCATTCTATGACATTCCACGAAAATAAGATCATACCAAGACAAAATAATAAGGAATCATACAATAACAATTACAGAGGGATGCAGTCTACCAAATAAAGAGATGAGATGATGGTTAATTTAGCATCGCTTTACATAAAAATCAGTTGTTGTCAATAATGACATTTCTTTAGTTAAGTATGACTTGATGCCGCTTGACATCATATTTAACTAATTGTCAACATAACGGTGGTAGGAGAAGCCACGGGCCCCCGACTATTAGACCCCAGTGAGGATGTGTAAAGCGAACAAAAAGAGGCCTCAGAACTGACTTGGGCGCCTCACTCCTAAACCAATTATATTTATCTTGGCCGACGTTAAGTGGGAATATTGTTGGACACGCATGGGGCTCTGCTGCACATCGATGTTCTTTTTGAAGAGAGTTGGATGTAGGAAAAGCGGGCAAGATATGCCTGATGTGCCATATGCCATTTTCTGTGTTCCTGTGTTGATATTTCTACTCCCCCGCGCCCCACCCCCCACTAAACTCATAGTGACAGACAGAGGGGGGCCAAGTCGATGGAGATGAGTAGGTCTTTTGTCCCATGCCTTATGTTGGCCTCTAAATATACCGCTGACGGCGCCACTTTTTTTCTAAAAGACCCCTATGCGTCGGAGCCCGCTGTGCCTTTACCCTCCCTGTTATTTCAGCGCTGTGTTCTTTGCTCGACGACATGACACGGCGAAGTTGATTACGCCGTGCTGACTAAGTGTGTTTTCTTATGTGCTCCGAATACCGCAGAATGCCAACAGTGCAGATAAGAGGTGGAGGTCCCTCATATATACATATATATATACACACACACACACACACACACACACACACACACACACACACACACACACACACACACACACACACACACACACACACACACACACACACACACACACACACACACACACACACACACACACACACTAGAGGTAGACTGTGTCGTTGTCTGGTTTGAAGGCTTGGTTTTGGCACCCCCTAGTGTTCATTATGGTTTCTACCACAGAACTTGAATTGTGTGTGTGGGGGGGGGGGGGGGGGGGGGTTCCTCTTGCTCTCATTTAAGCCAAGCAGATGGTTGATTTTGGCAACCAGCAGATTAATTGGGGGAAAAAGGCCACTTCTGCATGAATGAGTCGGCAAATTGTTTAGAAAACCCAAACGTCAGTTGTATGATTAATGTTATTGGATGATGTCATAGTGAAACATGGTTTAATGCGTTGAGTCTAGGAAAAGCTGCGTTTACACCGAACTCATCTGTTGCAGAATGGTCCCCCCACACACATTAAAATGAAGATTCTTCATATATCACCTACATCTCTATGCAATGATTTGCCAGAAATGTATTTATTTGACCCTATGAATAAAAACTGGCTTCATTATTAAATTATATTTCATCCTAATCCCTGTTGTGACAAAAAAAATAATTTAAAAAGCCACATAAGTATTTGTTCCTCCCTTGGGTAAAGGTGCATTCTGTTGTAATTAGGGCTGTCAAACGATTAAAAATGTTAATCTAATTAATCACAAGGTTTCTTGAATTAATTTTGATTAATCACAATCCTAAATAGGCCTATGACATAAAAATGCACTAGTACTGTTCTCAGAACAGAAAGATAAATGACAAGAAGCGGATATTACATTTGTTTTTTATTAACGACCAATCCAGAAAAAATAATTGAATTCTAAACAATTTTGGCAACAACTGAATGGAACGTTTTTCTATTTGAACAAACAACTCTCTCACTTTCACACAATTACATGTTTACATGCGGCCCTTTTACTTGCTTATCTTTTAGCCAGTTGCTAAGGCAATCTGACTTGTTGACATATTCTGAATGTAAAGCAGACCGTTTCTTCTGCAAATATGGCCTGCGACTGAGAAGAGTCGTTTGCATGGAACCGTGGATGCAGGAGTCGCTAGATATTATAGTATACAACAAATAGTATAAATATTAAAATAAATATTTGTTGTGTATATATTATACAACAAATATTTGCGGGCCATCCAGAGAACCAACCGGTTCGTCGGACTCCTCCATCTCGCTCGTGTCAGCAATGCTGTTTACGCGACAAGGAATGAACACGCCGGGGGTTGAATTGTGGGTAAAACAGGGCGGGAATGCGTTTAAAATAAATGATTGCCATTAATTCCAGAAATTAATCATCTCGTGTTAATGCGTTAATTTTGACAGCCCTAGTTGTAATACTAAGTTTGTGCATTAAATAGTGCTTTAGCACATCAGATGGGGAGGAGAAATTACCCTATTGAGTGTCTACCCAAAGATAGGTGCAGGGTTATACAGTATATTAAAAGGTAGCTTGTGTCTTATCTCTAGAAAGACACTTTACCAGTGTTCAGTCTGAATGACATGTCTAGTGACCTTAATAGTGGGATGTTAATAGACCTCTTGATATATTCTTGTTGGATATCTATTTGGCTTAATAATCATATATATTGTGACCTTGATATATCTAATATAATGCATGATGGATAGATATAACAGATCTTGACCTTGCTACATGCCATGGATTGATTAACATCCCTTATACAGATTTTGACCGTAATAGTATATTTATTAGTACAGTGAATTCAGATGCATGTCATTAAGGAGCAGGTAGGGGTTAGGACATCTTGCTCAGGGATCCTACAGGTAGACTGTGGACATTGGGCATCGAACACGGTACCTTTTGGCTGAGAGTAAAACAACCCCGACTACTACGCTGTCCTGCCCTGATGCAGATGTTGCCTGATGCCTTGCTAGATATAGCTTGACCTTGAAGGAGATTTTGTGTTTAAACTGTGCCTCACAATCCCCTTTTTAATGTTGGGGCTTCGGAAACGAGAACTACGGCTAATATATTTTGACATAATAGAAAATCACCAAAAAAATGTTGTGTGTTCTTCCCTCAGCTTTACCGGCGCCTATCGGATGTTTTGGGGCTAAACGATGAGACCATGGTACTTAGTGTCTTTATTGGTAAAATGTAAGTAGAAAATCCTGTTGTCTATTTATTTACTGTATATGTAACTGATGGATGTATGTATGTATGTATGTATGTATTTACTTACTAACTGTACGTGATTGTTGTTTTGACATATTTGGTAGACAAATACATTAATTGATGCTGCATTTGTGATATTGTTTCTTAAACCGTAAGATGTTTGCAATTCTAGGATGCTACCTCTACATGAATAGGTGGTCGGTAATGATACTAAATGTTGAAAAACATTTAATTACTTTTGTAATTATTGTAGTTTCTAATTGCTCAGTTTTTGTGGAATATTTGTAAATGTGTTCTTGTTTTAAGGTGGTTGAAACAAGTTTTATTTGTTTGATTTGCAACAGCATTACCAACCTGAAATACTGGGGTCAGTGTGAGCCAATCACCTCCAAGACTCTCCAGCTCCTGAATGACCTCTCACTAGGATATCCTTTACCATGTGGCTGTTTTTATTCAAACTTTTCCTAATGGCTCAGTAATCAACCATTTCTTCTTCACATCAGTTGGTTTGATTACTGTAGTAAAAAAGTAGCTTGACATAATCACACAAAGAGTTTGTTGAAGATAAATTAGTTAAAATGTTTTGATCGATGTTTTTTCCTGCAAACTGTGTTCTCCTTGACGCCAGTTTGCACGTACAGCAGCGTGAGGAAGTTGGTGAAGCTCAGTGCTGTCCAGTTCATGTTGAACAACCACACAGTGAGTCATAAAGTTGACTAATATACACACATTCAAATATACACACACACACACACACACACACACACACACACACACACACACACTATCCTATCCATATTACCCTATCATCATTGTGCTTCAATATCTAAAGTTTGTACTTCCATAAATTGAAGATTATTTTTAATGATTTAGAAATGTATTCTAACATGTATGTCAAATGTCTGCCTTTTCTAGAGTGAGCACTTCTCCTTCCTGGGAGTGAACAACCAATCAAATCTAAGCGACATGCGTTGTCGCACCACGTTCTACACGGCACTTGGGCGCCTCCTCATGGTGGACTTAGGTAATTACAACACTGGTCAAGTTTATCGGTACTTGGTCATCGTTACAGTCTCAACCAGCTTCATGTGCCGAATGGAAATGGATACAAAAAAGGGCAAAATATCCATTACCTTTATTTTTTTTTGTTTATTGATTTAAAAAATGTTTCAATGGATTTTAGTAACCAATTCAAGGAGATGGCAACAGTAAAAACTGTAACAAAAACAAGTAACAGCCGAACAGCCGTCAGTGGTTATAATGGTGGTGTTGGTGATGATGATGTTTGACACGTGTCTGTGCAGGGGAAGATGAAGACCAGTTTGAACAGTTCATGCTGCCTTTGACGGCAGCCTTCGAAGCTGTGGCCCAGATGCTCAGTACCAACACCTTCAACGAACAAGAGGCCAAGGTAACACTTGGACTTTGGATGCGAAAATTCAATAAACATTTCCCGTCCGCCCCGACATGGCTGTGTGCTTTGGGCTTAAGTGTAACTGAACGTGTTGTGTTGTTTTCCCTGCAGAGGACTCTAGTGGGTTTGGTGCGAGACTTGAGAGGAATCGCCTTTGCCTTCAACGCCAAGACCAGCTTCATGATGCTGTTCGACTGGATGTATCCTCACAGCCTCTGCTATACCTGTTGCCCACCACCGCTGTTAGTCTTAGAGTTTCTCTTTAGATTAGACTTTTGTTTCAAACATATGTGTTTATGTGGTGCCAAAGCAACTTATCCAAAGCAACTTCAAGTCAACATGGGTATAAGTTATTAAGGAGCCAGTGGGGGGTATGGCATCTTGCTGTGGGTCATGGGGTGGGGCTGGGGATTGAACCCAGTACCTTTTTGGCTGGGACACACTGTGTTATGTTGAAGTCTCTCCTTGACTCAGTGCGCCAGATACCCGGCCTACATGCCCATTCTGCAGAGAGCCATAGAGCTGTGGTACCACGACCCAGCATGCACTACACCTGTCCTTAAACTCATGGCTGAGCTCGTCCACAACAGGTGAGGGCCGTCTGATCGCCAGGAGTTAATGTGTTTCAATGTTGCGCGTATGTAAATGATAAGATAAATGAGACAAAGCGTCCATTTAGAAGTCTTTGTCTCTTATTTAGAAAAAACTGCCTTTTTGAATAAATCCTCCATCATTGACGGTAATATCATATATTGACAGTTCTGAGGTCTAAGCTAGTGCTGAGGTGATTATACGATAGACTGGACATTTAATGACATTAGTGTTGATAATAGATTTGAATTGTTTTTGCACATGGGAGGTCATGGTGGATAAATGGGTCAAGCACAGGACTTTCACCCAGGACACTGGGGTTCATGTCCTGAACCCTGTATATACTTAAAAGTTTTGTTTTTTGTTTGATTTGCAGTTTGGTTAGTTTTAGGCAACATAACTACTTGGTTAGGGTTAGGGTTAGGCAGAAAGCCCTTTCTGCCAGAAAGATTTCTGCCAGAAAGCCCTGAAGGTAAACTTCTCCCATGTGCGTTGTTTTTAGTCATTGAGTCTGTTTTTTTATGAACTTGATGATTCTTCGATTCATCACAAAATTACCATAGTTCTAATCTTATTTCATTTATTTTTAAAATGATAAGTATTTATTCAATAAACTGTTTTATTTACTGTGTTTCTTCATGGGGTTGTGCTCCTGGAAGTTTCTAAAAGCTGTTGCTTCTGAGGTTCTGTGCTCCTCAACTCTGTACTGAACTAATCTCCTGAGACCACCTCTCTAATCCCAAACTGCCTTCGGTTCTCTGCGGGTCTTTTGGACTCTCCCCCTCCCAGGTCCCAACGGCTACAGTTTGACGTGTCCTCGCCCAATGGGATCCTTCTGTTCAGGGAAACCAGCAAAATGATCACTACCTACGGTACCTCCACCAGACCATACCCACCCCTCCCTGCCCCTCCTCCTCCTCCTCACTCCAAACCCCCTCCTCCTACCACCACCGCCACCTCCTCCTTACTTTCACCTTTGACCTTTTGACCCCTTTCGAGGTGAGCTCTCCTCAGTGGCAGTGCTGCTCGACTTTTTTGATTTAATTTTTTCATTTACGTTTGTTATTCTACTCATCACAAGGCTCATCGTTTTCGGTTTTTATTTTCCCCAAAAAATCAGGGAATTTATGTCTTTATTTTGAATATTAATAGTGTCAAAATTGGATGAAAAAAATCAATAATACTTACATCTGGGTGAAAAATGCATGATAAAAATAACACATTAAGTTGTCAACATCAACTCTTAATTTGTTTAACCACTTCAAGTTTTATCAGGTTGCTCTGCATAATCGGCAACCTTTTTGCCCTTTCTCACGCTTTCTCCTCTCTAACGTCTATTTCCTGTAGCATGTTCAAAACCACCCAGCATGCCTAATTTCGTCAATTTTGTTTTAAAATCTGGGTATTCTTCGGTAAAAATCTGTAAGGAAAGAAAACGATGAGCCTTATCTCATCTCCACACCACATCTCTCTAACGCCACCTTTTGGTTCTCCTCCCTCCTGTTTCCCAGGTAACCGCATCCTGACTCTGGGCGAGGTCCCCAAGGACCAGGTGTACGGGGTCAAGCTGAAGGGCGTGTCGGTGTGCTTCGCCATGCTCAAGGCCGTGCTCAGTGGGAACTATGTCAACTTCGGTGTCTTCCGTCTCTACGGCGATGACGCCCTCGACAACGCCCTGCAGACCTTCATCAAACTGCTGCTGTCCATCCCCCACAGTGACCTGCTGGTCAGTGTACTATAATACAACTATACATCAAAATCATGAAAAACGTATGGAATATGAAAATATGTTTTCAAGGCCTGGAAATGTTTTGGGAAATAATGGCATAACCATTATCCACATATCACTATAATAATACTACTTTCAATATTACAATAATACTGCTACAAATACTGCTGCTGTCCATCCCACACAGCGACCTTCTGGTCAGTATTCATACTACAATACTACTCTAATACTACTAACTACAGTACTATAATAATACTACTACAATACTAATTCTACACTACTCATCAAACCGCTGCTGCCCATCCCACACAGTGACCTGCTGGTCAGTATACTATAATACTAATACACAATCTAATACTATAATACACAATCTGAAGTTTCTCTGTAACAATCAAATGTCTCTGATTTTAAATAAAGGTAAAAAAAACTGATGTTTCTCTTGAAGAGATATGAAACTAATCCCTAATATGCACCGTGCTGTGTTGTGCAGGACTACCCCAAGCTCAGCCAGTCCTTCTACTCCCTGCTGGAGGTTCTGACCCAGGATCACATGAACTTCTTCGCCAGTCTTGAGCCTCACGTGGCCGTGTACATCCTGTCCTCCATATCTGAAGGACTCACCGCGCTGGGTAAAGCACGCACGCCACACGCACGCACCCACTCTATCACACGCAGTCTGAGACCCACGTAGGTCATGTCCACACTAATGCAGACACATTTAAAAACTCTTTTGGTTTTTCATCCACGCGAAAACTGGATTCCTCTGCCCAAAACAGAGATTTGTAATGATTTCTCCCAACTAAGTGGATGAATTTGAAAACGTCCGTCTCGTGTTGCAGTTGGCCAGGGAAAACAGGGTTTGTAGCGTATGATTGTGACATGATCTAGTTCATCGTAGCCAGATAAATTGTTTTGGGGTATGAACCAAATGGGGAAAACAACGATTTTGTGTGGGTGCCTTGACAGCGTTTTTAAAATGGAACGGCAATTATCGATAGAAAACTTTGGACACAAACATTGTAGTGTGTGAATGTGGCCTTAAGATACTACTTGTCATTTCCCTGTGCACAACAGCCATGTTTGATTTGTGTGTACACAGTGTACTACGTGGAAGTGTACTAACGGAAGTAGGTGAATTTTGTGATGGTCATGTTGATTGATTTACACATGACGACGTATGGGTGTGTGTCCAGATACGATGGTGTGTACGGGATGCTGCTCCAGTCTGGACCACATCGTCACCTACCTGTTCAAGCAGCTGACGCGCTCCACCAAGAAACGGCCCGCTTCCATGGCAACTGACGACCGCTTCCTCCACATCATGCGGCAGCACCCGGAGATGATCCAACAGGTTGGTTAGTGGGTGATGTGATGTCATGGAGATTGAAGGGTTCAGAGAACAAAAGTCTATCAGCCTCATGTCGAGGAGACTGCGACTGCTAGTGGATCAGAGTGGCATTTTAAATAGCTATGTGGCATGCGAATATATACCAAATTAGTTTTTTGTTTTCCTAGATTCAGTAGATGGCCTTTTAAATATATACCCTCGCTCTTAAAGTAGCAATCTCTGAGATTTCCGTTTAGTTCTCTCTGACACCTATGGCGATAAGCGGTAATTGCAAGGGTGTCGCCACCAAGACACCCAGTTGGTAACATTCATAGTACTGCAAATGCTGTCATCAGTGGGCCATTGGCTCAATCACCATTGTGTTACCTCATGCGGCAATCGATAGTGACTAGATGGTGAGATGATGCCTTATATTGGTTGCAGCAGGCTAATGTATACCCTCATTTATATGTTTTTTTGAATTCATACCTTTTATTTACCCTTTTCCCCCTCTTTATAAATGTTTTGCTAGTCTCTATACTGTAGCTGTCTTTTAAATATATGTATTTTTGGTAGATTCAATAGATGCTCATTAATGCATCAATACCCTGCTCTTCAAACCCCCTCTCCTCCGTTTCCGTCGATAGATGCTCTCCACAGTCCTGAACATCATCATCTTCGAGGACTGCCGCAACCAGTGGTCCATGTCGCGGCCCCTGCTGGGCCTCATCCTGCTTAACGAAAAGGTACAGGTTAGAGACATTGTTTTCCTCTCTCTAATAACCAGACATTTAACGGTAAGGTCGATTTGTTCGTTCACATTGGGGTGTGTGTGTGTGTACGAACTTTGCGCAGTATTTCGCGGACCTGAGGAACAGCATCGTCAACAGCCAGCCTCCGGAGAAGCAGCAAGCCATGCATTTATGTTTCGAGAACCTGATGGAGGGCATCGAGCGCAACCTGCTCACCAAGAACCGGGACAGGTGGGTCGCGAACGCCGCCCCTACAAAGTGGCAAAACCCACAACTTTTTGGGGTTTTGTCTCTTTTGCGTTGTCCTGAAAATAATTTGTCCTCTATACATTTTGGGCAAGCAGTTGCTTGTTCAAATATATACATGTGTGTACATTGTGGGGTGTGATATATATTTTTTTTTTTTGGCGAATTGTAGAGCTACTTTTCACCACTCTCGGATGATGAAGCTCTTTTTTTTGGGTTTCGTCTTTTGGGTTCAACATCATTTGACGTATTATGTACATTTGAACAACCACTGCATAGACATTTTGTTGACCCTACATTCGTTAGGGTGGGAAAAATGTTGATTTGGCAAATTGTGGAGCAATTTTTTCGACTCTAAAACCCTTTTTTGTGTTTCGTCTCTTACATTCCTCAAAATCGGTTTAGTATCCAGACTCCATTTTGGGGCGGTAAACTCCGCAATGCTCGTTATATAATTGGCAAATTGTGGAGCGTCTTTTTGTTACAGCGCTCAGACAGTAAAACCACTTTTCTTTTCTTTTTTTGCGTTTCTGTCTCGCGCTCCCCAGGTTCACGCAGAACCTGTCCGTGTTTCGTCGGGAGGTGAACGACAGCATGAAGAACTCGACGTACGGCGTCAACAGCAACGACATGATGAGCTGACATTCCACACGCCAAGAGTCGGACCCTAGCGGACCACCACAGTCTCCCCTTCCTCCTCCTCCTCCTTGTCCTCCTCCCACCTCCTCCTCTTGGTTATACCCCTGCTAGCGTTTTCTCCCCCCCTCCTCCTCCTCCTTCTCCTCCTCCTTCTCCTCCTCCCACCATTGGCTGTCGCAGTCTCCAACATTCTTTTTATTATTTTTTTTGCTCACCTTGGGCCCGGACGCCTGGAGGACTTTTATCCTTACCCCTCGCCGGGCGTAGGAGGAGGTATCGATCAATAAAACCAACGTTCACCACCCTTTTTACGTTGTACATGTCCCACTTCCTGTTTATGCCCCCCCCCCCCCCCCCTACTCCTTGCCCCACCTTTTTTGATATGAGCATAATATAAATATATACAGATCTATTTTAAAGCCAGTCTGCAGAGGCTTCCATAGGCAAATTCCTCTGGTGGGAAAGGATGGGGTTTTGCGGGGTGGGGGAGGGAAGGGGGAGAAATCATGGACGGGGAGGGGGGTGGTCGAGGTGGGGAGGGAGGGCGCACTTCTACGCATTCTGGACGAGGGAAATTATAGAGAAAGGAACGGGTGAGCGCGTGTGTGTGCGTGTGTGTGTGTGTGTGTGTGTGTGTGTGTGTGTGTGTGTGTGTGTGTGTGTGTGTGTGTGTGTGTGTGTGTGTGTGTGTGTGTGTGTGTGTGTGTGTGTGTGTGTGTGTGATGTAGAGATAGAGGGATTGTGTGTGTGTGTGTGTGTGTGTGTGAGGTGAAAGTTAAAGATTTGAACAGCGAGAGTGAGGGAGGGAAAGAGAAAAAAAGCCGGTAATCGTAGTGATCTGCTTCTGCCTGCCTTGTATAGAAAAACACACAAGTGTACATTTTTTTTCTTTTTTTTCGTAACATTTTGAACAATGTTTATAATGAAAAAAAATACACAAGCGTAATTGAGTGTGATTGAGTGAGCTTTTTTTCAGTAATAGTGAGTTAGTTCAACAGTGTCTGTGGGAAGGGATGGGGGGGGGGGGATTTCCACCAATTAGAGGACAGGGGAACAAGAGTTTTAAAGGGTGAGGGAGGTCACCTGATCTGTGGATTGGGCAGAACGTCACCATGGCAACAAAATAAGGTACAAATACTAATGGGAGCTGAGGATCCAAACTACATCTCTGTACATTTAAGCTCAGTGTCGGGGTGTGGCGCGTGTGGAAAATGGCCACCGTCCTGTCCCGACAGCAGGACTAGGAACAGTGATGGTCCTCCCAGTTCCTGTTCCACCCCGACCCTTACATGGAGGTCCTCTGTGGGACTCTGCGACGGTTGAGTCAGGGTTGTGTGTTTGACGTGCGAGCAATGGGGCGTCTGCTATATTTGCATCCTCTGGTAGGCTGTGCGAGTGTGGTTTCCCGCCGCTTTGTTTACACTAGTGTAGAGGCCGCCGAGGTCCTCCATGTGGAGTCCTATTTGAGTGTGTGTGTGTGTGTGTGTGTGTGTGCGTGCGCAAGTATGTTGTGTGCGTGTGGTGTGGCGTGGGAGGATTGGCGTAGCGTTCTGTTGCCTGTCTGTGTGCATGTGGCGTCTCATGGTGCCGAGACTGCTGGGGCTTCAGGTCGGGGGTGGTCTTTCACGGGTCCTCACTTGGGCCACCTGAAGACCCCCTGCCACCACCCCCCCCTCCCCCCACCCCAGTTCTGAAGCTTTCGCATTTGGAGCGTCTGGTCAGAGCTCCTATGAAGGAAATCTTGTTTTAATTTTTAGATAAAAAAAACAAAAAAAACAACTCAACATCAAGCTTCGGTAGGTCGGGACAGTGTAAAAAAAAAAGATAGAAATGGATACATAGCAACTTGGTATGTACTCTGTTAAGTTACGGCTAACCGTTTTTTTTTTTTGCGACAACTAGCTCATCTCTAACAAGTGTCAGCACTCATGGATGTTCATTTTGAGTTTTTATTATTTGGTTTCTGTCCCTGATGTGAATGTGTCGGGTCCATAGCGTGAGTAGCTGTTTGAATTGTTTGGATGTCTGCTACATATAGTGTAAGCATTGTGACTGCAAATAAACCTCATTGGTTTGTACACGCGCCGCCTTTGTGTCTTTATTCTATGGACATGAATACACAGTAGAGGACAAAGGGTTTCGTAGATTGTAAAATGTAATCATTTCAATTTTCCTGGGATTTTCGGGAGAAAAAAGGTTACCACACAACAAGCAGCTTATGGTTGGCACAAAGTACTGTACAATACATACAAATAATTTGGAAAGTATACACATACTACAAGGAGACCGATATGGATAATGTTCGTGGGGAGAAACTTATGATTCCAAGAGTCTTCTAAGGGGTTCACTGCCACCCAAAATAAAAGATAAGTTTGGGAGGAAACGTCTTGAAGACCCAAAGTGCCATTACTTAAGGTTGTTAATCTTCAAGTCCTTTAGTCCTCCAGAAGGCTTCGAGGATGGTCTTGTGTGTGTGCAGGGCTCGGTCAGGAGCTAACTCTTGTTGGTCTTGGACGTAAAGACCGGGGTGTTGAGGCCCTCTCTGTTGCGGGCGATTTCAATGGCAAAAAACTGGATCCTGGTGGCTGGAAGACAAAGGTTCACCATTAATAGCCGCCGTTTTATAATAGATTTGTTTATTTTTGTGGTTTTGTCTAATGGCGAAGACGTACCGAATATCGTGTTTTCCTCTGTGTAGTCTCTCTCACAGTCCAGACGGAGAAGTGTCCCGTAGTTGAAATCTTCGATGACATTCTCGAATTGGTTACAAAACGGACGCCATTTCTGTACAGAAAGATGGTTTTTAAAAAATGTACAATCAGCAATGGCTTCTTACTTTCCCCAGAAGTAGCCTTTTGAATCATTTTACTTAAACCTGCACTATAGCTTTTCTACAGGAGGATTATTTTGTCGCGGGCAGGGCTCTACACCAAGCCCATATGTGACTAAAAATAGAGCTGTCAACAGTTGGAGAAAAAACAATCGGCTCGGAGCCCTTGTCACATTCATTGTTGTCCCTTCTCATATCGGAGTACACACACACCTCCTTCGCTTCGGCGGACTTGAGCAGGTCGGGGTGGATCAGCTTGATGTTCATGTCCTGGAAGGCTTCCCTGAAAGACGTGTAGATGGTGTCGTCCACCTTGGTGAGCTTCAGGAACTTGGGGTCCACGGAGGAGATGAGCTGGGGAGAAGACGAAGAGGATTGCGTTGCGGCTACGTTTCGAAGGGCACACTTCACAAGCCGCTTAGGCCGGGTGTTAAGACTCCCAGCTGAAAGGTCCTGGGTTTGACCTTATTTAAATGCATCCATTCACTCCAAGTTGCTTAAAAGCACCTAAATGGTTAACGACGAGAGTATTTCAAGATACTCAGCCAGGAGACCGCCACAACTACTACACTTACATTGAAGTAGACCTCTGCGTGGTTGTAGGCCTTCATGGCCCACATAACCTCCAGCTGGGGCTAAAGGGAGAAAAGCAGATGGGTTGGTTTAGCATGTGAAAACTATGATGTCATGATGTCTTGTATACTTTAGCCAGTATGAGTATGGGACATGGGACGATGTTGGGTACACTTACGTTATTTCCATAGGAATCCGCCGGGAGAGACAACGCCTGTGCAGCTGCCGACGCACCCTCGACACCCTGGGACGCAATAACAAAACACGTTGTTGCAATATTGAAATATGAACATAATACACGCATCGTTGCAATAATCGACTTCCTGGTCGCTTTAACTACTCTATCGTCTCAGTGTAGCCGCTAGGGTTCCCCATGTCAGCAAACCACTGGGCCTCGCCAACCTGCACCTAAATAACCAGACACTCCTGTCATGCACCCGTTTAACACACCGTCTCAATGTCCAATGTCACTTAATGTCCAATATCTCACTCATTGTTTAATATCACTCTCAATGTCCAATGTCTCTCCCAAATGTCCAATATCACTCTCCATGTCCAATAGCACTCAATGTTAATATCAGACTCATTGTTTAATATCACTCTCAATGTCCGATATCTCACTCATTGTTTAATATCACTCAATGTCCAATGTCTCTCCCAATGTCCAATATCACTTTCCATGTACCATATCACTCTCCATGTCCAATATCACACAATGTCCAATATCACTCATTGTTTAATATCACTCTCAATGTCTAATATCACTCTCCATGTCCAATATCACTCAACGTTAATATCACTCTTTGTTTAATATCACTCTCCATGTCCAACATCACTCTCATTGTTTAATATCACTCAATGTCCAATGTCTCTCCCAATGTCCAATATCGCTTTCCATGTACCATAATCACTCCATGTCCAATATCACTCTCATTGTTTAATATCACTCTCAATGTTTAATATCACTCTCATTGTTTAATATCACTCTCAATGTCCAATATCATTCAATGTCCAACATCACTCTCATTGTTTAATATCTCTCTCCATGTTTATCTCTCCCTGGCCTGCCAGGTGTGACCGCGGCGGGCCGTCCGCACCAACACGCGCTGTATGCGGCATGCACGCACGTGTTTACCTCGTCGACTAAAAGGCGACGTGATGGTCGTAAAACGGGCGTCATTTAATTTCCCCCACCGTTTCCATACAACCACCAGGCGAATAACAACACCGGACGGATGAGACGGCGTGAGGTGAGGATATGTTGTGTATTTAGCCTCTTACCAGAGACGAGAGTCCGCTGTCAGACGCCATTTCTCTTGATTCTAGTCGACGCAGGAATTGGACGTCATTAGTCTTAAAGAGACAGGCGCAGAAAATACAGCTCATCCACGTGTATAACGGTTCAACTGTTTTATGAACGCATGAATCAATTATCAAAGATTTTTTAATGAAAGCATTAAATGAAACCAACAAAAAAAGAGGGAATACAATTAAACGGACCGACTGACTCTTAAAACTCTACAGTTAGATTAACGAAGCCGTTATGAAAGTTAAGGGCCCCACTTTCACCGCCAGGTGAGAGCGTCATGTGCGTTATCTGTCGATACATGCACACCTCGGAGTGGATTACCCGCTTATACCATGGCCCTTTGTCAATCAATAGAAATATAAGGGTGTTGATTCATATTTTGAGGTAATACTGTCTCAAAAGTACAACTTTTAGCTCGCACTACTTTGTGTGTGCCTGTAAACAAACAACAAATGACCGGAGAAATTATATGGGTCTGACTAATGCCCAGGGGCGAGGCTAGCCCATTTTTAGGGGTGCTGAAGCACCCCTAAAAACAGGCTCAGCACCCCTAAAACTTGGGTAAGAAATGTTATTCTAAAAATTGTGTTTGTCTTTGACAGGGTTAAATAATGTCCAAAACATACTCCGTAGTTTGTGGTTTAAAATGTATATGTTAAGGACGAAAATGAAAACATCCCCGCTTAGCAAATGGTATCATCCTCTTCTCAGCCCTCCTTCTCCTCTGCACCGCTCCGCAGCCCGACCGGCGTCCAGCGCGACTCACGCAGAGTGAGATCTGTTTAGTTGTAGTGTTGTGAATCAACTCAGTAAGTTGCTCCAAAGCTGTCTCACACTTCTTTCCTTTTACCGAGAGTTGTTCCGATTCCGATACCATATCGGTGAGTGCTGGAGTCCAGGCACCGTTTACCAGTTAGCTCCGTTAGCCCGGTTAGCTCCGTTAGCGCCATTAGCGCGGCTACAGTCGAACTGGAGTCCATTTATTAAGCAGAAACAGCAGCGCCACAAGTACCTGTGTAGTGCGTACGTGTGTCTCTGTTGTTAAAGTTTATCGTTACTTTGAGACTCATTTTAACAATCGGGAGTCATGTCAACATGACGTCACGCGCGTCTTTTCTGGTCCGTCGTCATGGAAACATGAAGCCCTGCCAGTGGTGCGGCGTTTGGACCAGAGTGAAAACAAACGAAACGACACATCACTGTATACCACCAGTATGTGTGAAAACACTCACTGTGGCTTTTTAAATTAATTGTTATTTATTCATAGATTTATATCTGTTATTTTTCAGTTGTCTGACTATCAAACCAGACAATAAAATAAAGTTAAATATTTTTGTTTTGCTGTATTCATTCATGTTTTACAGAGGATTTAACCTGAACCAGGCTTTGCAACAATAATAATCACATCACATTCATGGGGGCATAGTATATACTAACTCCTAGCGTTACTCTGTGTGTGTGTGTGTGTGTGTGTGTGTGTGTGTGTGTGTGTGTGTGTGTGTGTGTGTGTGTGTGTGTGTGTGTGTGTGTGTGTGTGAATGATAAAGTTATTTTTCAATAGACATATTTTTTGTTTTTGTATGAAAAAAGGGTGGGTGGTGGCAGTGGGGCTCATTGGGTGCTCAGCACCCCTAAAGCTCTGACCCTAGAATCGCCCCTGCTCATGACCATGGACGTTGCTAGCAATTGAAATAATCCGGGGCTGTAGCCCAGACCAGGGTTGGACTGGGAACCAAATTCGGCCCTAGCAATTTTCTCTGACGGGGGGGCGGGGGGGTGCGCGATCGTAACACACCCTGGACCAACGACCGACGCGGGGTGGGGGGGTGCGTGATCGTAACACACCCCGGACCGACGACCGACGTGGGGGGGGGTATTTTTTATTTCACGGCACAGAGATCCGGGGCTATTCCCAAAAGATCCGGGGCTATAGCCCCGAATGCCCAGGTCTAACAACGTCCATGCTCATGACCACAAGGTGAGAAGTGGTGCTGAGCCAAGAGGAACATTGTTGAAGCATTCATCTCATTCTGATTCATCACTCACCGCATGGAGGTGGACCTCAGGACTGTGTCCTCCTTCAGTCAAGCTCAGGTCTCTCTCTCTTTATCTCCCTCTGTCTCCCTCTGCGTGTCTCGGTGGGGTGTGAGGTAAGTGTCCTAGACCTGGCTGAGCAGCAGGGGGTCAAGAGGGTCAAGATCCACAATAAACATTTTGATAAAAATACAGAATACATCTTGTTGCGAATTAATAATAACGTATCAGCAGGCTGTAATATCTACACATGACAGCCACAAAGGAATAGAAATAAATATACAAGTTGTATTTACCCCACCTGACCACATGATGGCGGCAAACATAATACACTGGGGGCGGGCGCTCAACACTAGCCATTATGCGTCATAGAGGCCACGCCTCCTGCCCAGAGACCATCCGGGCGGAAACATCCGGTGAATCAGAAGCCCCCAGGCAGCGCATCGGATGCAAAGCGAGGGGGCTCTCCACGCGGCGTGACTTTTACAATACCCCTCCATTGTTACATAGATTAGATATAACTAAAGCTAAACAAATAAAGTGAGTTAAAGCGTTCCTGTGTCGGCGGCCTTCTTCCTCGGAACACAACCCCACAATCTGGTGACCATCCGACGTGATTCGAGGCGGAGAGGCTTTAGTTTGGGACTTTGGAACTTTGGCCGCACTGCAGCGTACGACTCATCAGCTCTGCCACAAGGCGCCTAAAAAGAGGTAAGCAGTGCCGCTCAGGCTAAAACTGCACATAGATAGATATAGAATTATTAGGTGACAGAGCTGCTAGCGTACGTTGTTGTAAAGCTTTGGTTCTCCGGTCCATAGTCGTTACAGTTAAGCCGAAGCAAAACGAACAGGCGCTTATAACTCTTTTGGAATTAGTTAAATGATATTATGTCGTCATTTTACGGCAATTAAGAAGTAACAAATGGCCAGTAATGTAGGCCTATAAGTGTCCGGGTTTGAGGACCGTTTAGTAGTAAAATCGGTTCGAGGCCGGATTAGTTTTAATAGCCGGGTTTGAGGCCCAATATAGTTTAAAAATAATAATAATAATAAAAAATAAAATAATAAAAAATAAAATAAAAAGACAAAAAAGAGGCGGGTTTGAGGCCCGATTAATGTTTTAAAATCGGTTTGAGGCCGTAGGGTTTGAGGCCCTTAAATTGTTTTATCTTGTTTAATTGGTCAAAGGTTGTGACCTAATATGATAACGTGGTGAACTCGGAGGTGGAGTGAGGAGATCGAGTGGTTACAGAACGCTACTAACATTGCTACTAACATTGCATGCACAAAGAACTACGCTAACTTGCATGAAACACAATTACCCACATTCGTGTACCTAACCCTGCATGTGCTAATGCTCGCTAACTCTGCTAAAGTGCATCTTAGTTATATCGGCAGAATGTGTATGTAACTGACGATAGCCCACCACGTGGGCTATCTCATATGGGCCTTTTGTTCCTCATAGAGGGATGGTAGCATTCCTGTGCTATTAGCCGCAGGCTACCACGGGGGGATAGGCTAGGTGTAGGTGTGTGACTGAAGATAGCCCACCACGGGGGGATAGGCTAGGTGTATGTGACTGAAGATAGCCCACCACGGGGGGATAGGCTAGGTGTAGGTATGTGACTGAAGATAGCCCACCACGGGGGGGGGGTAGGCTAGGTGTAGGTGTGTGACTGAAGATAGCCCACCACGGGGGGATAGGCTAGGTGTGTGACTGAAGATAGCCCACCACGGGGGGATAGGCTAGGTGTATGTGACTGAAGATAGCCCACCACGGGGGGCTGTTTATGGTCTTTGTTCTCCAGGGGGGATGGTAGCATTCCTGTGCTGTTAGCCATACGGTCCCACGTGGAGGCTAAAGGCTATGCTAGGTCTAGGGAGAGACAGTAAACTCATCTATCTAACCTATAGACATATACCTAACAGTGCAAGTGGAGTTGGAGCACTTGCACATACGGGCATTAGGGCTGCACAATTAATCGAATTTTAATCACGATCACGATTTTGGCTGCCACGATTAAATTAAGATGATCGTCGGCGATTTTAACATTTAAAAAGAGGGCTCTGTTGCATATCAAATCAAGCATTTTCTCAACCCAATAGTCAGCCGACCACCAGGGGGCGACCGAAAGGTTAGGGCTTCATTAAGCTGCCTAAACTGCAAGCGAGCGAACCCTGCAGCAGCGGCAGCCTCAAATGATATAACAGTGTGAGAGCGGGTGTGAGACGCATGAGAGATTGAGAGTGTGAGACGCGATGTCGAGAGCAGCATCTGGAGGTGAGGAGCAGCTTGTGCCTCGTAAGGGCTCCACTTCCATTGTGTGGGGTTTTTTTGGTTTCGCGGAAAGTGACGCTGACCAGAAGGCGGTCCTGTGCAAAGAGTGCCGCAGAGTTGTGTCTGCGCCACAGGGCAATACAACAAACTTGTTCAACCACCTGAAAAAACACCACAAACCCAAATATGATGAATGCATGAAGGCTAAAGCTAACGCTGGCCCACAAAATCCCCGTCAGTGTTCAGCGCCAGCCCAGGCAACAATAACGGCAACCCTGCACCGGGCGACGCCGTATCCCTCCACCTCTCAAAGACATGCAGAAATAACGGATGCCATAACGTTTTATTTGGCCAAAGACATGTGTCCAATAAACACAGTTAACAACGAAGGCTTCAAAAGCATGGTCAAAACACTGGACAAGAAGTATGTGATCCCCTCGCGCAATTATTTTTCCAAAGTGGCATTACCTGCACTGTATGAAAAACGTCGGGGGGAAATAGAGAGGGAAATAACAGCCGTCGAGTATTTTGCAACTACGACTGACCTATGGTCCAGCAGAACAATGGAGCCGTACCTGTCCCTGACAATTCACTATATTGACGATGATTTTACAATGAAGAGTCGGTGCTTGCAGACGTCATTTTTCCCACAAGATCACACAGGAGAAGCTATAGCCCAGGGACTGCGGGAAGCACTGGCCTCATGGAGCCTGCCAGAGGAGAGACAAGTCTGCATCACCACAGATAATGGATCTAACGTCGTCAAGGCAGCTTCTCTAAATAAATGGATGAGGCTCCAGTGCTTTGGCCATAGGCTCCATTTAGCAATTGGTGAGTAGGAATAAAAACGACAATTTAAAAGTACACATAATTGAATGGTACTGTGCTAATATGATGGAGTTTGGTCATCAAATGTGTAGGCATTTTATTTATATTTAAATTGCTTTACAAATGACCAGATAAAATAACAGACAAATATATAAATAAATAAACAAGTGATTGAAATAAAACATCTGTATCTTAACTGACCAAAATTTTACTGTGTGTGTTAAGGTGATTTGTATCTATTTATGTACAGTTTTTAGCCTTTTATTTCATGTGATGTTGGGACAAACTAATTTCCCTCCTCTGGGATCAATAAAGTTCAATTCAATTCAATCCAATCTTAAAACAACACATGAAAATAAAAGATTTAAAAGGAAAATGTATGCAAGGTTTCGTTTTGTTTTAATTATGAATCTCATTTTCTTTTACAGAGAATGCAATGAAAGATCCTCGGATTGACCGTGCAGTAGGGATCTGCAAAAAACTTGTGAGCAGTTTCTCCTACAGCTGGAGGCGTAAAAAGGAGCTAGCACGGGCTCAAAAGGAGCTGAAGCTTCCAGAACATGGGCTGAAGACAGAATGCCCCACAAGGTGGGGGTCAAGACAGGCAATGATAGAAAGAGTCCTGGAGCAGCAGAGGGCCATCTCTCAAGTCTTGTCTTCTGACAGAAAGGCCAGACATCTCATCCCATCATGGCAGGACACTGAGATCCTCGAAGCCATCCACAAATCCCTCCACCCTTTGACTGAGTTTACAGATGCACTGTCCAGTGAGAAGTATGTCAGTGTTTCCTTTGTGAAGCCAGTCCTCCATCTCTTCAGTTCCTCCATCCTCAAAGTGAACGATGATGTTTCAGAGCTCACAAACACCATCAGGAAAAAAATCCTAACTTACCTGGAGGAAAAATACAAGGATCCCGAGACACAAGAGCTGCTCGACATGGCTTCTGCTCTGGATCCCCGTTTCAAGCTGCGATACGCAAGTGAGGACAGGGTAGAACCAATCCAAGCCAGACTTGTGTCTGAGATGGCTGCATCTGTGAGCATGGTAAGTAATAATTGTAGATACATAAATACACTATTTATTATAAATTCAAGAAACTAAGTGGATTGAAATGTGCTAAAAAGTAATTAATGTGCTGTAATCTACATTCTGAATGTGGATGTCAATTTCATTTGAATTTGTTATTCATATTTTATTTACCATGCACTTTTCAAGGAGCAGGGCCCAAGTGATGGTGGGACTGCAGACAGGGCAGAGGATACACCCAGCACATCCAAGAAAAAGAAGACCTTGGGGAGCTTCTTCAAGGTCACTGAGAGAGCCAGCCCAGCTCATCCTCCTCACCAAGCTGTAGCCTCTGAGCTTCAGTCCTACCTGCAGTGTGCTGACCTTGATAGTGAGGAGAACCCACTGGACTGGTGGAGGGAACATCAGCGAGTCTACCCCCGACTGTCAAAGCTGGCCAAAAAATATTTGAGCATACCTGCAACAAGTGCCCCTTCCGAGAGGGTCTTCAGCACTGGGGGAAACATAGTGACCTGCCTTCGGTCGTCTCTGAAACCAGAAAGTGTTGACAGGCTGGTGTTTCTGGCCAAAAATCTGTAGGCCTGTACTACAGTAGTATGTTCCTGTTCCTTGTAGTATGTGCCTTTTCTGCATAGGCTTCATTTTTTTCATTTGTTTGCACTTTATGATTGCACTTTGCAATGGCATATTTAATTTTTGCCCTTTATCTTGGGTAAATTTTATTTTATTATTTATGATTTATGATTATTTTAAGTTTCAATGTGAAGATTTGTCCACATAATGTTTCTTAAAAAAGAAAGTGCAATAAAAAGACATGTTTTACCGAACATAATGAATAATCGTGATTAATAATCGTGATTACAATATTGATCAAAATAATCGTGATTATCATTTTGGCCATAATCGTGCAGCCCTAACGGGCATACACATAGTTGGACATATACACTATATTACCTAGGAAGATATAAAGTGTGCACACTTAGGAGTAGTTCTATGCTATAGTAACACCACAGGGAGCATAGATAAGATTACAAATCCCTGTAAGCCATTTTGGGAGTTTACTTAGTAAACCCCCACTGGCCAAGACCCCCCACCCAGACTACCCAGACTTTCCCCCCCCTCCCCGACGACTGACCATGAAGAAGGGGACAAAGGGACATGGCGTTGACCAGTCTATCATTTACTTCGCGAGACGCCATTACATTGCGCGAGTGTGCTAAGTGTGAATGAAGTTGTGCGCTCCTAGAATGCAAGGGGAGAAGGCAGAATGAAGGCAATACAATAATTCGGTTTAATGTTATTATCTAGACATTTAAATTCATAAATAACTGTTAACAGATGTCATTACTGCGATAAAAAGTGTTGTTGTGTAAAAACTGATTATTCATAAGCATCAACTTGTCAGTAATATGAAGGTGTTCAAATTGACATTAACTCTTTGTTTTATTCTTTCCTTTAACCTTAAGAGAAGGAGGGGACCTCCATGCCCCTTCCAAAGAAAGATCATGAACATCTCTTTTTGTTTTTATTAATGATAAGAAATTATAAGGTTAACAAAGGAGGAAAGGAATGTTGGACATGACACAATGAGATGGGGACAGTAAGTGGTGATTCTTAAAACAATACCCATATATACCCATATTGAGTAAGCAAAACTATTCAATGACTGTGTGACTACATATATATTCAATTTTCACTTCATTCACCATATTCACCTATTGTTTGACTCACCTTTGTATGCACGTTTGTTTTTATATAACTTTCACATATGGTTTGAACTACTTGGATTAGTAACGATATAAGATCATTAAGATCATTTAGGATTTGGACACGCCTGATCTATAATTCCATAATAGAAACGACTGTCTACATATTGTTTGTTGTATTGTGTTAGATGTTTTTCTGCAAAGATACTGGTTGGTTCTGGTCTCTCTTCCCCTCAGGACAATGGAGGGGGGTCCATTAGGGAGAGGACAGTTGATCTGGGGTTCCTGCCCTAAATGGACTCAGAGACTCATATCAGGACATTGAAATGGACTGCATACACAAAATGAACAGCAGGAACATGGCTTCCTGTTACCAGCGGTTGATAAGTTTCATATTAGGAGGCAACATGGCTGACAGTCTTATCTGAATGTGATGTGTTTTTTTACGCTCTATATTTTCTATTTTCTTTTTGATTCCTTTAATGATTGACTATTCACAAGTGATTAGTGTTGAAAGATGTTAACACTCTGTGATGATTTGTTGTGCATTGACAGTGATTGGATTGCAGAGAAGTGCTTCATCCTGATGGGGTGAGATCTTCTCTAGATTAGGAAACTGTCATGATACTCTTTTTTCATCTCCTAGAGGTGGTTTTCGACTGGATGATGGTAACCCGACCTGGATAGACCTCTCTTCAGCTGCTGAAAGGGTAACTGGGAAGAGCTCTTCCGGTGGGGTGAGACTAGCTCATGAATTTGGCCTTATTAGAACAATTAAATAAGTCTACCTAGTCTAAAAGTAAATTAAAATAATGTGGGCATAAGATTTAAAGGTAACGCTAGAAGACTAAAATAGTTGTGCCAAAAAGCTTGATAAACTAGGACCTAGAATCCCTGTCATATACATATATTTTATGATATCATCAATATATAAAGGCCAATACAAGCAGGAAGAATGAATGCAACATGCAACTTTGTGTTAATTTTGCGTGACTTTTGCAAAGTCACGAGGGGGGAATAAGTAGTGTATTTTATTTTCAAGGAGGGAAATATTTTTGCATTTTATTTACAAGGGGGGAATATTTGTGCATTTAGGTTTTTTGTTTTTTGTTTTTTTCGTTTTATTTGTTTAAGTGTTGAATTTGCATAAGTCAGACATATGTTCTTTAAACATTTGCAAGGACCTGGTTAAAGTAAGCATTGGGAAATACTTCAGCAATATGTTGGGAAAGGATCGAATGCACAAGCTACTTTATTGATATAGTAAATTGGGAATTACTACGCCAACACCTAATGCTGTTATGCTGTGTTTAATACCTTAACTTGTTAGCTTTTTCCACCGCCGTGTCAAAACTACAGCGCCAACACCGGGTGGTGCAGCAGTTACCCATCAAACAGCGGTTAAGTTACATTCACTGGGAATGGTGGAAAGAGTGAACGGGACATTCAAGAAACTGACATTTCCGAGAAACAGAGTGCAGAGCCAAAGGATGGACCATCAACCAGGGTGGAGAAAGGTGACCAGGTGTACCCGAGAGTGTGCAGGGGACAGTGGAGCGCCCCGACTTGATCAGGCTGTGGTACCTGATATCCTGGAGTTCGGCACCTGTGTCTAGAAGGACATGGCACCTGTTTTACTTGAATGTTGAATTATTAAACACACAGTATGGGTTACGGTTGTCATTACAAGGCAGTTTAAATTCGGATGTGTTATGCTGTTGTCCCAGGATTGCTTTAATAATGAGACGGATGAATGTCTTTGATGCTACTGGCATATGTTCTGACTACTGGTGATGAGTGGATCCGTGGGGAAGGCACACATGGGTACGTGTTAGTAACCTTGGCGTGTGGGCCTTGCCTATGGATCACAAGATGGGCATTACATTTGTGAACTGTCCGACCTGAGGTTGGCTACGGATACGGGGGATAACACTGATGTTTGAGAAACCTGCGTGCATGGAAACCACCTGAGCCATTGCATGCATGTCCACAGGGCGTTTTTTAGTTCTATATAGGTTTACTGTTCCTTATAGCTGGAGGTATTCGATTTTGGTCATGCATGCATATAACTATTAGAAGGGATTTCTTATGATGAAACTACTATGCATTTATTAATATGCCTTTGTGTCCTCAAGATACTGTGATGATGGTATGACATTGATTGTATGATGTGATGATAATTTGTCTACTGTTTGTTGGCTACGGCCCATGTATTCTTTGAGACACACCAAGGTGAATGCCATCCACATCCGGTTGGTGATGTTGATGTTGACCCACGGTAAGCAAACCGTGGGGTTTTACGCGTAACTTACGCAATTCACGTAAATAACTTACGCAATTTGCGTAAGTTACGTAAATTGCGTAAGTTACGCAAATGACGTAAGTTATTTACGTGAATTGCGTAACTTACGCAATTTACGTAACTTACGCAAATTGCGTAAGTTATTTACGTGAATTGCGTAACTTACGCAATTTACGTAAGTTACGCAATTTGCGTAAGTTACGTAAATTGCGTAACTTACGCAATTTGCGTAACTTACGTAAATTGCGTAACTTACGCAAATTAAGTTATTTACGTGAATTGCGTAACTTACGCAAATTGCGTAACTTATTGCGTAAGTTACTTAAATTGCGTAAGTTAAATTGCGTAAGTTACGCAAATTGTGTAAGTTATTTACGTGAATTGCGTAACTTACGCAATTCACGTAAATAACTTACGCAATTTGCGTAACTTACGTAAATTGCGTAACTTACGCAATTCACTAAATAACTTACGTAATTTGCGTAAGTTACGCAATTTGCGTAACTTACGCAATTTGCGTAACTTACGCAATTCACTAAATAACTTACGTAATTTGCGTAACTTACGTAAATTGCGTAAGTTACGCAATTCACGTAAATAACTTACGTAAATTGCGTAAGTTACGTAAATTGCGTAACTTACGCAAATTACGTAAGTTATTTACGTGAATTGCGTAAGTTACGTAAATTGCGTAACTTACGCAAATTATGTAAGTTATTTACGTAAATTGCGTAACTTATTGCGTAAGTTACGTAACTTACGCAATTTACGTAAATTATACGTGAATTGCGTAAGTTACGCAAATTACGTAAATAACTTACGTAAATTGTAACTTATTGCGTAAGTTACGTAAATTGCGTAACTTACGCAAATTACGAAAGTTATTTACGTAAGTTACGTAATTTAACGTAAATAACGTTAACAACGGTAACAACGTTAACAATGTTAATAACGTTAACAATATCAAAACCTTTCTCAATCAATACATTCTCATGAAATATAACATGAAGCCCTGCCAGTGGTGCGGCGTTTGGACCAGAGTGAAAACAAACGAAACGACACATCACTGTATACCACCAGTATGTGTGAAAACACTCACTGTGGCTTTTTAAATTAATTGTTATTTATTCATAGATTTATATCTGTTATTTTTCAGTCTGACTATCAAACCAGACAATAAAATAAAGTTAAATGTTTTTCTTTTGCTGTATTCATTCATGTTTTACAGAGGATTTAACCTGAACCAGGCTTTGCAACAATAATAATCACATCACATTCATGGGTGCATAGTATATACTAACTCCTAGCGTTACTATGTGTGTGTGTGTGTGTGTGTGTGTGAATGATAAAGTTATTTTTCAATAGACATATTTTTTGTTTTTGTGTGAAAAAAGGGTGGGTGGTGGCAGTGGGTATTGGGTGCTCAGCACCCCTAAAGCTCTGACCCTAGAATCACCCCTGCTAATGCCTAATGTCAGTTAACATGATTCATAGGATATGCGGACGTTACCTTATTACTCCAGTAAATAGAGGCGACCTTAGTAATGACATGGCAACGTTACCTTATTACTCCAGTAAATAGAGACGATCTTAGTAACGACCTGGTGACGTTACCTTATTACCCAGTAAATAGAGCCGATCTTAGTAACGACATGGCAACGTTACCTTATTACTCCAGTAAATAGAGACGATCTTAGTAACGACCTGGTGACGTTACCTTATTACTCCAGTAAATAGAGCCGATCTTAGTAACGACATGGCAACGTTACCTTATTACTCCAGTAAATAGAGCCGATCTTAGTAACGACATGGCAACGTTACCTTATTACTCCAGTAAATAGAGTGATCCTTAGTAACGACATGGCAAACGTTACCTTATTACTCCAGTAAATAAGAGACGATCTTAGTAATGACATGGCAACGATACCTTATTACTCCCAGTAAGATCTTAGTAACGACCTGGTGACGTTACCTTATTACTCCATTAATATAGTACTCCAGTAAGATCTTAGTAACGACCTGGTGACGTTACCTTATTACTCCAGTAAATAGAGACGATCTTAGTAACGACCTGGTGACGTTACCTTATTACTCCAGTAAATAGAGACAATCTTAGTAACGACATGGCAACGTTACCTTATTACTCCAGTAATTAGAGACGACCTTAGTAACAACCTGGCAAAGCTTTCTAAATGTAGTCCCCCCACAAGTCCACTCCAAGTTGACAGTTACTAACGTTTTGTTTAGCGCATTAATTTTTAAACCGGTGATGAGGCTGCTTGGCCCTGGATGTATCAAAAAATAATGCATACCTCTTCCAGCCAATCAGAATCGAGTATTCACCATGGCATAATACAAGATACCCCCGGGGACGGGCGAGAGCGGGGGAGGATGATCGACCCACAGGACAGAGCGTTGTTATGACCACCCATGACAGACAATCGACTACGGAACAACTAAGCGATTTGGGAAGATATGCAAAAACGAGAGGGATGAAGTGCTCGCAACCTACCAGTAATGTGCAATGCACAGGGCAACCTGGTAAGACGGGGGAGTGGCTGGGCAGGAGTCAAACCATAGTCCCCAGAATCTCCAGGCACGTGACGAAGAGGGGGGCAGGAACAGCATAGCTGATGTACCAGAGGAGACAAGGCACCATAGGGAGAGCAAAGACACTCGGGACACAAGAAGACCCTTCACATTCCCTTGCACATTACACCTGCACATTACACCTGCGCAGGGGAAAGAGCCAGTGAACTGGCCTGCCGCAGCAGCAAAGAAGGAATGGGAGATTGAGTTTGATCACGATGTGGACCAGGTGCTGGAAGCAGCCGCTGCAGGAGACGTGGGGAAGAAGCTCAGGGCCATGTCTTCAATCATCTGGAGCATAGGGACTGATCACTTTGGGAAGAAGGAACTGAAAGCCAGATCCAACACCCAACTAAAGGAAAACAGACGCCTGAAGGAGATAGCAATCCTAAGAGGCGATCTGCGGAGGCTGAAGAAGGCTTTTCGTGAAGCGACAGAGGTTGAGAAACCAGCACTCACCGAAATCTGAGAGACAACCTGAGGGAGCGCATTGAGATCTTGCGCCCAGCTGAGTGCCACCGCAGGGACAGGAAGTGACGGACGAAGGAAAGGGTGGACTTCACCAAGAACTCATTCAAATATCTTTCTATAATTCTGGTCGACAAAAGATCAGGGGAGTTGAAAGCAACAAAAGAGCAGGTGGAGGAGCACCTTCGTCAGGTCCACAGTGACCCTAGAAGGGAGGGCAGCCTGGAGGAGATGGAGAAACTCATCAAACCAACTGTCCCCTTCGGCGCAGAGGAACCATGCAAGTCAATAACTTTCTCAAGCCCCAAGGCCAAATGGCATTCTGTACGAGGTGTACAATACGAGCTGTACGTATTGTACACCTCGTATTGTACAATAGTGCCCAGAAACGAACAAATCCACCTGCTCACCGACTTTAACCACCTCTAACCATACATAACAGTCACCATCTCTAACCTAATACCTAAACATAACCATCTAACCAGCTAAAAATAACAATTTATTAATGTAGACTTTTACCTAAATGTAAACCTAAACATAATTTGCAACATAAAATGGAGATGTGGAGGTTTCCCACACCAAAACTGTACACACTAACCAGTGCGTCGCTGAATGAATTTATTACAAAATGACAGTGTCAACCGTGGCTTTAACCAGCTATGTGTTGTTTGTCGTCGTGTTCTCATTAACTATTGATGTAATGCCTTCGCCACCCTGGGAAATACAAATTGATGTGGCAAAGGGGCCAACTGACTGACGTCACACAGGCGACACTGTTCGGCTCTGTGGGAAGAGTGAGGTCCAAACGCACATGCAGTGACCGCTCATCGCCACAGGTGTCGCCAAAGACAACGAATCGGAAATTGCAATCGAGATTGCCACTTCAACCGGCATTAAATGCATTGTTTTATGAACCATATTTTTTTTAATTAATCTTTTAAAAACACTTTGGTCATTATTTATTGCGTTCTTAATGAAAGCGGTCTTTAAATAGGTATATTATTACAGTTTCATTCATTCTTTCCGTGGCACAATTCGTCCTCAATAGGGAAACGCAGTCTAGCGCGTTTTTTACATGGGTGTATAGGCCTATGAATTAGGCCCTAATTGAAGTATTTCACACACTTATGCATATTTATGCACCACACAGGAATGGGCCGCCAGAGTTTATCTCCCTCACACACAGGCCTGGCAGTTGGCACTCAACACATAGCCTATGCACTGTGATAGATAGGATGCAGTCACAGTCAGAGTTGCAGTTATTCTTTGTATTTCAATTACAACCGCATCTGTAACCCGTCGTCCTCGGTGTCTCCTTCGCGGCTTGAATTGCGGTGCGGTTGGATGAATAAACGAATGAGTGAATGAACGAATGACTGAATGAATGAGTGAATGAACGATCAGAGCCACACCGTGGACCCCATAGACGCCAATCCACCAACGCCACCTCCCTTTGTACTGTACCCCCACCCCCTCACCCCCGCCTCCTCGCCGCGTCACCGGCGCGTCACCGCCGGTCTCTCCGCGGGCCGGAGGAGGAGGAGGAGGAGGAGGAGGAGTGATGCTGCTGCTGCTGCTGCGGGAGTGATGATGATGCTGGGCTGTAGCTGGACCCGGAGCTGAGGTAGGACTGGTCCTGTTATGGAGACAACCCGCATTATTATCTTCTTCAGCGCATCGCTTTGTGTTTTCCTAACGCAGTGTGTGTGTGTTGTGCGTGTGTGTGTGCGTGTGTATGTGTTTTGGGGGGGGGGTATTTTGTTGTTTCGCTGCGGACGCACTGTGCGCCTCCTCCTCTCCATCCGCCTGATGGAGACACCGACGGGCTGCAGCTGCTGTATACCTAACATACACACACATACGGTATATAATATAACCCTGAAGGGTTATATTATATACCGTAGGGCTGTGTGTGCTGTGTTTTTACCATTCAATATGTGCTGTGCGTGTGCTGCAGCCTCGTAGATAACGGGCCTGCGGACCAGACCCACTCGACGGTCCCAATATAGCGGTCCACTTGAAGCACACATCACATCATCACATCACATCACATGTGTGTCTCAAACACGGCCTCATTGTTGACAGTCCTCGCTGCAGGCCTTCCTCATACAAGTGATGACATTATGATGATGTGAATGAATGGACATCATAACAGGTTTTGTGAAATATGTGCATGGTAAGCCCTGCTCTGTGTGAGGCCTATCTTATCCATAGTCAACACTGATGGGCCTTTTCAGTGTTGCTGAGTAGCCTAAATATTTAGCAACAAGTCCATCTGTCTCCTCCAATCATGTATTAATGCAGAAGTAGGCTTATGATAACTCAACTGGCTTGGTGTTGCTGCGCTTAATGCCAATGGACTCCACAGCCGTTAGGCCGTTAAAAGCTCTTAGAGATAAGACCGCTCTATCTCTCTCTCTCTCTCGCTCTCTCTCTCTCGCTCTCTCCTCTCTCTCTCTCTCTCCCAGACAGACAGCTCCTCCCCTAGCGCCGGATCACTGTCACTTTCTACACCCCGGCACCAGGACAGGGCAGGTGTCCTGTCAGTCCACCCAGCAGGACTAGTGTGTATACACACACCCGCCGCCTGCAGTAGCAATGCTTTTCTATTTAGTGTTGAGGTTTATGGTGCTCAGAATCAGAAACTTCAGGTTTTGAAAAATATCTAGTGGAAAGGCGTAGGGTGTCCTGGCTTATCTAGGTAGGCCTATACTTTGTTGATGGTCGAAACATACTTACATAACCTCCACCTTTCAAGGTCTACCAAAATATGTTTTTTTCGTGACAGTGGGCCTCTATGTGTTCACCACCCATTGCTTGATAACTGTATTTTCAGTGTGTATACACTATAAACTGCTTATAAAGGGGTTGATATGAAAAGAGATAGGCCTGTTTCTCGAGTGTGTGTGTGGGGGGGGCGGGGGTTATTCTCCAAGGGAGGAGCGGTGTAACCGTAGCAACCGCTGTTGAGCTCTGGCTGGGCGTCGGCTTGACTGGGCAAGCTGATAAACAGCGGAGAGGAGGAGGAGGAGGAGGAGGAGGAGGAGATGGGGTTAGGGGGTTTGGGGGAAGAGAGGCGAGGACGACTCCGGCCTGCTAGGATGGAGGAAGGGAAGGAGAAGGATGAAAGACATGAAAGAGTGTGTCCTGAGAGAGAAAGAGGGGATACTTTAAGATGGGGGGGGGGGGGGGGGGTGCTTACGGGAAGTTTGCATTATTCAGCAGAGGATACATCTGTGTGAGGCCCGCCATGTTGTCTGGGCACATGGTTTCCCACCCTTAACCAAGACACTTCCAATTTAGGTGCACTAAATGTGTAAGTACACAACATTTTTAAGTACACTCAAGGTAATCGGATTAGGGTAATAAGTAGACTTTGGGGATTGATCTCAAAGGTGCTATAGTTTTAGTAGTAGTAGTAGTTTTAAAGAGAGCGAGAGCATGAAAGAGCGGAAGAGAGCAAGATTTTCAAACGAAACAATAAAGAAAGTCCCCTCCCTCTCTGCTCCCTCCCTCCGCCTCCGGCTCTCCCCGAACCAATCAAGGGAAAGATTGGCTCATCATACAGAGGCAGGCGCAGTCAACTCACTCATAGCGCATTTCACTCACTAATAGCTGATGCTGGGATATGCCAAACAAATTACACTTAAATAACAGCTGTTGAATTGTATCTACAGCACATTAAAGGAATAATACAGGCTAAAACCTTTTGACATTGTTATAAAACATCTAACATCGATTTACTATTCACTCCATGTTGTTGTTTTCTCCAATATGTGTAATATTGTAATTTATCGTTATTTGCAATTTGTCACTGGCTTCCCACCATCTGCTCCAGTGTGCTATTTTCCTACATTACCCAGAATGCATTTCGCCACACCCGTTTGAACATCAGGAGGCAACATTCTGTAAATTGTACATGAATTGAATAAATGAATCAAATGTATTATAAAGATGTGTATCACAGGCTTTAATAATCATTGTCAAAGCTAGCTAGACATTTGGCAGTATGCTGTTATACAATATGCCACGCGGGCGATCATATTTCGACCGGAGCGCCGGTCTGGGAGAGCTAGTCTGGCGTTTTTCAGTGCTCCCACCCGAAAAAAGAAACCTTTCACAAAGGGTTAGCCGAGACTTTGGTGAACATTTTGGTATGAGACTAGCAAGTTTCTGCTCAAAGAAAAAGAGATAATACATTGTCCGGGTTAACAGTGACTACCAGGCCATTTCCTCTTTGAACAAGGCCCCACCAGCCAGGGCCGGCTCTACCTAATTTAGTGCCCTAGGCGAGATTACTCTCTGGCAGGGCTGGACTGGGAACCAAATTCAGCCCTGTGCCTCGCGGCACAGATGGCGCTCTAGGCGACCGCCTATATCGCCAATGCCAAGAGCCGGCCCTGCCACCAGCTGTACTGAGACCATGGCCGTGCCTCAAGTCCGCAAAGCCAAAGTGCATTCTGGATTTACGAGGCTGCTGCCCAGCAAAAATACGTGCTCTTACTAAATTACTGATTTCTCGCCATAAGAACGTTGCAAAAATGTAATATGCAGTGATTCTGAGACAGAATGAGTTGTATGGGAATTAAACTAATATCTGATACTTATGTATATCTGCTACTTACTGCTACAGCGATGTCTCCGTGTGACGTAGTAGCATCTACAGAAATCAAGTTTAGCCGTGTTTAAGGTTGTTTAAGTGTGTTTAAGGCTGTAGTTGGACTTTAATACCTAAATAAAGTTGTTGTTTTTCTTAAAGTAAACTATACAAAATATACTGTATGTAGTAGAATACTAAACAAACAAAGAACGGTTTGACTCCCAGGAGGAAGCTACTTAGTTAGATTCCCAATGCCTTCGATTCCCGATGTCTTCACAAATCCTACTGTGTTCTAAGTTAAGTTGTAAGTTGTAAGTTAAGTAGACTTTTGAAGACATTGGGAATTGAACTTGGTACCTTCCTGCTGGGAGTTAAAAACACTGTCCACTACTAGGCTATCAAGTGGGTTCTAGCAGAGCTATTTAGCCCCTTTCTCCACTGGCCAAAAAAAACACCAAGACCCACTAACATCTGGCTTTGTCTGCAGTGGGAAGGGGTACACCCGGCATTTGTTCCTGGGACAAATGACTCTGCAGTAGCCACAGGAATTTATCGTCTCCAGCTCCGATCGGCTCCTGGAGACTGGTGTGTCGAACGTGACACACCTTACTCAAAAACCCTACTCGTCTACTGGCAACGGGAAAGGGGTCAATCGCCTTTTTTGAGCGGGTCTGCCTGCGTTTAAAAAACCTGCACATACGCGCTTTTTTAGTGTAAACAGGGTATTATACAATGTCTACGCTCAATTGCACCCCTGGTGTTCACTTCATAGGGTTCACTTAGGGTTAGGGTTTGTTTTAGAGGGTCCCCAGAGGGCCAGAGGACCCTAGAGTCCAGCTTCCTGAACAACAACCTTGGATGGGGTAATGGAGCAGGCAGAAGGCTTCCCCAGGGCCCACGGTCCCAGGACTAGCCCGCCGAGTTTGTTTGTGTGTTTGCTTAAGTTAACATGTATCTGAAACTAGCCAGCGCACATTATTTAAAACTTTATTCTCACTCGCTGTTGTCGCTATTTCTTCTCTTTCAGAACATTTCAGGCTAACCAAGAGTACAGATTTTCCCTAGTCATGCAGAAGGTAACTATTTGGTACTATTTGTTTGCTTGAAATACTGTTTACATAATTAAACAACGAATAACAGACACACATTGATCAGATGTTTGTCGATGTTTTGAAACATCTGTTGAATGGATTTCTTCAATGGTTTATTATACACAGGTGGAGGGACGCGTTACCCCAGTGAGCTTTACTTCTTCCCGAGGTCCTAGTGCCCCTGGATCACCTGCCACCAGCATCACGGTAAATACACAAACGTTATTCATACAGCCCGTTTCAATACAAGTAAATGGTAAATGGACTGCATTTATATAGCGCTTTCTCGGAGGTATGACCACTCCAAAGCGCTTTACAATTATTGCCTCACATTCACCCATTCATACTCCGACGGCGGGTCAGCCATGCAAGGCGACAGCCAGCTCGCCGGGAGCAGTTAGGGTTAGGTGTCTTGCTCAGGGACACCTCGGCACTTAGCTAGGAGGAGCCGGGAATCGAACCAGCAACCTTCCGATTACTAGGCAACCCCCTCTACCTCCTGCGCCACTGCCGCCCAAGTAGCAGCCCAATTTTCAACCCAGGAAAATAATGACAACAAGTGGGAGTATCCACTCACACAGATATTTAATGGATAGACCAACTGTGTGTGATGTCACAAAGGGATCGACTTGAAATGTGTATGTGTGTGTGTGTGTATGTGTGTGTGTGTGTGCAGACACGTGTGGACGACGAGGTGGTGGGCTACAGGGACCTGGCAGCCATCCCCAGGGACAAAGCCATCCTGGAGGTGGAAAGACCCGACCTCATGACCTACCGACCCCACCTCAGCTTCTCCTCCCTGGACCCCCCACGCAGAGAGGTACCGTCTCGAAAGGTTCTGGGTTCAAACCCCAATGGCCACAGTCTACCTGTAGGCCTCCTTGGGCAAGATGCCCTACTCCTATCTACCTACTCCTTAATGACACATTCACTGTATGGATAAAATCATCTGCTAGTAATAAGTAAAAGTGTACCCACTAACATATGCACGTATGTTATGTACTCATGATTTACATAAGGACTAAACCACGACGGGCTGTCCCGTTATTGGAAATTTCGTCATACATTATTTTCCAATAATGGGACAGCCTGGAGTGGTTTATTCCAGTTAAACCACAGCTACTAACAATGATTAGCTATTGCTTAATTTCATCTGTAACATTATTGGTATTTTATTAACTAAAATATTCTTCCACGGCGCTTTGAGCATGATTTTTTGGCGTCGTCATGGAAACATCTGGTCAATAGTTGACCGTTGTTGGATGTTGGATTAAAAACATTCAAAAACAAAACAATCCCACATAACCCACAAAAACCATCACGACAGCACGTTTGTAGCGGCGCACAGCTTCACCAATCTGAACACGTGTTCCTCTTGTGTCGACCTCCAGAGATCTCTGTCCCCCACCTCTTCTCCGCCGGCGTCTCCTGAGGTACAAACCTAACTAACCCTCTCAATACTGCTTCTTTAACATGTTGGGAATACTGGGAATAGTTTGCAATTTCCCTGCATGGAATCCTCTGGGAATCTGCAATTCAGATGTTAACATTGTTATAGTTACTTTGGTTGTGGTTTAAAACCAACCCAATGTGTTGGTTTTAAAGGTTTAGCTCCCTCACGTTCGTTTGCATTCGGATTTGTGGTTGCAGCCGGCCATTGGTCCACTGAGCGGCCGGTTCCACCCTTTGATTCGTGTCAAGACCAAGCGAACCAAACACAGCACAAGTGCAACCCGATTGGCCCACCCAAATTTTGAGGGTCTTTCTCCAGGCTCTCTTGTGTCACAAGGGACACTGGAAATCAAGGCTACTTTGGGTCAAGCCTTTCTGCTAAATGCTGAATGAATACATTAAATGTTAAGCTCTTTCAGTTTCACTCAGTTTCACTTACTTAATCACTATATTATTGCATTGTACTGTAACTAGTATTATAGTAGTATAATAGTTTGACCATTCAAACATTCAAAAACCTGCTGACATTGGATATTCAAGTTGCTATATATATATATATATATATATATATATATATATATATATATATATATATATATATATATAAAGACACAACTCATATCATAATCATATATCATCTGTGCTGATATATTTAAAGAGAATGAAGGTGAGTTGTGAAGAGGTTCATCTGAAGAGCGGAGCAGAGAGTGAGAGTGGCTCCCCTGGTGGATCCTCACTGCAACTACACCAGGCCCGCAAGATCAGCATGCAGCACTTTCACACACCAGGTACACACACACACACACACACACACACACACACACACCATGCAGGTGTACACAGGGGTACGTACACACACACTCACTCACTCTCTCTCTCTCACACACACACACACACACACACACACACATTTTAACCTCTTTATTCATGTCTGCAATTCATAATAAATGTACATAAGGACATAAATGTTACAGATACAAAACGTTGCTTAGGCATGATCCAGCAATGTGGGTCTGATGACAGTTCAAAGAGCAGATTATGGATACACACAACACCTTCTCCTCCAAATGTGGCGACTTCCAATAATGGAGGATATTGAGCAGTATTTGGCGAGTGGTTTTGCCCTTGCTTTTGTAAAGCCAACTATCCTGAGACCCCTAATGACAAGCCTATGCACATGGCCCAGGCTGCCGAAGATTAGTACCAGATATTGACATTTGTAGCCAAGGCCAGATATTTGTTGTACAAGAGGGTGATATTTTACCAGCTTTGTTAAGTAAGCTTCCTCTAGACTTGAATCAAAACAGCATCCTACTTCCAGAATGAACACATTTCTACTGTTCTCATCAACACACACACACACACCATGCAGGTGTACACAGGGGTACGTACACACACACTCACTCTCTCTCTCACACACACACACACACAACCATGGAAGTACACACATACAAATACATACAATTATTTGAATTAATAATTAAATACAGTACATGTACTGCTTTTCATCTCTGCTCTACTTCAGATAATGGCTCCAACATCTATAGGAAACCACCCATCTATAAACAAGGTATGCATTACTGCTCTCGCTCACTCTCTCTCCTAGATATACCTCAGTGTCTCTCTCCCACTCTCCCTTAGCTATATCCCAGTGTCTACCTCTCTATAGTCAAAGATGTTCCAATAAAAAAGATACGCCACTGAATATATGAAGTGAAAACCAGGGACGCAGTTGAGCATAGGCAGTGTAGAACTGAACGAGAGAGGTAATTATGTTTTGATTGTGCCGTCGTGGTTATATTCGGGTGGTGGATTAGAAGACACCTTTTCATGGCATTATATCCATTAAATCTTGAATCATTTAGGTGAAAATGGCTATTTCTATCCAATTTGGGTAATTACTTCATGCATATTCATGACAGCACTGCTCCTCATGTACAACTTAAAGTAAACCTACGGCTTTAAACACTTTGACATCATTAAAGTCCATGTAAACCAAAAGTAAATATGTGTTTAGAGTTTGTCACACTATAGAAAAATGAATTAACCACCCAGACAAATTTGAATGATTAAAAAAAGTCGGATTTAAAATTGTGAAAAAATAAGCATTATTCTCAGCTCTGAGACGCTGGGGGCGTGTCCGCTGAATGTGCTAAACCACGCCCCTTTGTGCATGGGGGGCGGAGCCTCTCAACTGTCAAACTAATAACTGTCAAAATAATAACTGTCAAACTCGCGATTGAGCGTGACAAGCAGTGACGCAACTGTGCTCTGGTTGTGGGGAGCCCGAAAATGGTGGAAAATAGAAAAACGGTCTAACTCCACAATTCAACATTAAATGGTTATACAGTCTTTTCACATGTTTTCAGCAAATACTTTCTAATGTGTGTAATGGATATTTACAAATATCAGAATTTGCTTTACATGGTCTTTAAGATGTCAAAGTCGCTGAGGTTTGACATGCGGTCCCGGACAAGTCTGGCCGCAATTCTTTGGATATCCATCTTTTTCGTTGAGCATGAACTTGCGAGCCTCAGCGATAGCTCCATAAGGAAATGTTCACCAAAGTATTGGCTACAACTCTGTGAAAGGTTTATTTTTCTTGGTTTAGGACCTTTGAGTTTTTCCTGCACATTACAGTAAATGGCCCTCTCCCTCTCTCCCTCTCTCTCTCTCCCTCTCTCGCTCTCTCTCTAGATGGGGCTAAGCATGGGGAGGGGAGTATCATTCAGTCCTCTCAGTTCCCAGCGGCCCAGCGGCCCGACCCCAGCCTGCCCTCCAAGATAGAGACAGAGTACTGGCCCTGCCCCCCCTCCCTGGCTGCCATGGGTAACACACACACACACACACACACACACAATGTAGAAAACAGGCAAACAAAAACAATAGAAGACAGCTAAATAGGGAGTATGAATGTCTTGGTGCAGTAGGAAAACACATGCGTTGTTTGCTTTCTTTCCGCTGCTCCATAGAGATTGAATGGAGCAAGAAGAAGTTGGAGGAGGAGGATGACGAGTTTGAGGACCTGACTGAGGAAGCCAAGACCCTCCAGGAGCAGGAGCTGGAGAAGGTCTGTACGCCTCCCCATGCACGTATGGCTCGGCTGTGAAGCTGTCTCACAAATAACACTTTAGATTCATATCAATCTAGTGTCTGTCCCTTCATCCGCCCGCACAAAAGGGTTTTCTTCGGTTGAATATCTCAGTAAAGGAAACAGGAAACGAGGCGTACCTCCGCCCCTTGCAGTTTCTGGTTTCCGGCCCAGGCTCTGTGCCGTCTCACCTCAGACGTGCTGCTCTAAAATAGTACGACTGATGGATCAGAGATTAGCTGTGAAGTGAATAACCTGATCTTGATCTGTGTTTCTCAGATCAAGTCTAACCTGGGCCGTCTGATCCTGAAGGAGGAGAAGGAGAAAGCAGTCAACTTCAGGAGAAAGACACAGTCCCTGCCAGACAGAACACACATGCACACCAGTAAGACACACACACACACACACACACACCCTACTCTACCTACTCTATCTACTTTGTTTTTACTTGGTCGTCCAGCACTTTCCTTTGTTGCTCCGATATTGATCCTTCTAAGCCTCACTTATAAATTGCTGTGGATTAGAGATAAGTCTGCTAAATGGCTTGATGGGTAAATTACTACGTTATGTTTTATATGCCTATTCATTTCAAGACAACTTTACCTCCTACCTTTTAGCCCTTCATCATGGTTAGATCTCCTTGCTCTTAGGGTTGGGCTGGTAGTGCAAGTGAAAATATTTAGATCATAGTACATTTCAGGGAAAATACAAAATGAAAGTAAATGTAAAAGTTGCAACAAAGTTGTAGAACAATAACATTATCATTGAGTCAATGATAACCATAATGGATGAACGCATCCATGGATGTAAGATACCCCCCCACCCCCATCCTGATTTTGTCCCCCCCCCCCCACACACACACACACAAACACACTTTCATCATAAAATGTTTTGGTGAAAATGTCAAAATCGCTTTTGACGACCTGAATGCTTCCTACGCCCTTCCACTCTTCTAAATGGCTTCTCTACCTGTCAGGTATGTCTACACAGGGATCACACTCTCCATCTCGCTCAGGCCTGACTAGGGTAAGTGTCCCACTTCAGGTCACTAGGAATAATTAAATCAGTATTATATATTTATATGTGTGTGTGTGTGTGTGTGTGTGTGTGTGTGTGTGTGTAGCAATGCATTTACATTACATTTTCTATTGTAATTTGAAGCAAATAAAATCGTAAATCATACATTTATTGCAGATGCAGTCTGCCGAATTTCCTATAGAGGGCGACAAAGGAGCACCAGGTATGTGTTTTTGGTGACAGATTCAGCATTAAAAACATCTCTAAAACAATGAAATGTCACTTTCAAAATACAAAATGGTGGACAGTCCAGCATTACAGAACTGTGTAGAGTAGAAGGCCTCACTGTTGAACCTATCTGTCTCTACCGCTCTCATTTCACAGCTGCTCAGGTGAGTTTCCGGGTTTGACTGTTTGTGTGGCATGCGCATGGCAAATAACCTGCTTTTGCTGCACTCACATCTTGTGTGAAAAATAAATAAATAAATAAAATAAAAGCTTTATTTTTATGTTTGCTTTCTTGATTTTCCTATAATCTTTATTTCCCCCCGCCTGGGATTAATAAAGTAAAAAGTACATCTCATGTCTTTTGCATAATCCGTTTTTGTGCACAACCTTCACAATTTTTCGGTTTGCATCTTGTGCAATGCATGCACAAGCATATAACACAGTGTATCGACATGGATACACGCTTCACAGCTTCCTGTTGTTGTGTTCGGCTATCTCTATTTAGCTGGTCTGTTTAGATGACCCTGTGTGTGTGTGTGTGTGCGTGTGCGTGTGCGTGTGCGTGTGCGTGCGTGTGTGTGTAGGATGGAGAGGCACGGAGGGAGAGGCTGGACAGAGGAAACTCACTCCCTAGTATTCTGGAGCAAAAGGTAACCGCAGTCTTCATGACACACCACCACTACCATCTCATCATCATGATGTGAGCATTGGAGATGTGAACCCAGTATCTTTTAGTCGCTATGTTTTGTCATGCTCAACAATGTTGTAACTGTATTTTGTAAATAATGTTTTTTTAAATGTAACCCACCATTCTGTAATTGTAATCATTAAACGTAATCCGTTACTGTAATCTACGATCCTTTTAGAAAATAAGTTAGCAATTTTTCAAAAATGTGTAAATATAAAACATAACAAAGCCTTGATACTCAGAATATTGGCAAAAAATATATTATATATTATTAATATTAAATATATACAAAACAGTTGACCTGTCATGCATGTATTCGTCTCTGTCCAGGTCCACCCGTACGAAGCGCTCATTGTGACCCACAGAGGGCGCAATAAGCTGCCGCCTGGGGTTGACCGGACCAGACTGGAGGTATGACTCTCTCACCTGGGGAGGATCAGGGGGAAGCTAATGAGCGAGAGAGAGGGAGGAGATGGAGATATATATAGAGAGAGAGCGAGGGCGAGATGGAGGAGAGCGATATCAATGTTTGCCTTCTGTCCTCAAGAGTGTGTGTATGATAGAGGTGGGGAGAGAGAGGGGGGGAGAGAGAGAGAGAGAGAGAGAGAGAGAGAGAGAGAGAGAAAAAGAGAGAGAGAGAAAAAGAGAGAGAGAGAAAAAGAGAGAGAGAGAAAAAGAGAAAAAGAGGGAGGAAGAGAAAAAGAGGGAGGAAGAGAAAGAGAGGGAGAGAGAGAGAGAGAGAGAGAGAGAGAGAGAGAGAGAGAGAGAGAGAGAGAGAGAGAGAGGAGAGAGAGAGAAAGAGAAAAAGAGGGAGGAAGAGAAAAAGAGGGAGGAAGAGAAAAAGAGGGAGGAAGAGAAAAAGAGGGAGGAAGAGAAAGAGAGAGAGAGAGAGAGAGAGAGAGAGAGAGAGAGAGAGAGAGGTGAGATACCAATGGTTACCTTCTCTCCCGGCAGAGGCATCTGTCTCCAGAGGATTTTCAGCAGCTGTTTGGGATGGCCATCGCCGAGTTCGACCGCCTGTCACTATGGAAACGAAATGAACTCAAGAAGAAAGTCTCACTTTTCTAACAGGAAGTGACCTCATTACTTGAAACGAGTGAACTACTGCTGTGTTTAAACTAAGGACCCTTAAAGAGTAACCAATCGCATCCATAAAATCAAACGTCAGGGACTCCCATCGGCTGACGTCGTACCGGGCGATGCCACCTGTGACATCATCACGTGGCGCCGGTTGTATTCGCTGACGTTTGCTTGTTGGGGATTGGTTAACCTTTAACCAAATGCTAAACCGTGGAACAACGATAGTATAGTATCTGCCATAATAGTCTATACTACTAACCCAACCAAAACCTCCCGTCTGTGACCCTATCCTATAGACACGGCTCTGCCGGCCGTGCAGAGTGGACTATATATAGTATAATGATTCTGATCTCATTATTATACAGCGTATATATAAAGTATAACGCCGGCTCTTACTAACCTATGACTCGGACACTGAGGAACCTCAACTGGTGCACTGGCAGTTGACTGGTCAGCATTCCAAGTGGAGACGCCTCTCCCACATTTCTAGTGCTGCACTAACAATCACCGTAGCTAGCCGTCAGCATCCCATCTCCTAGACACACATAGTTTTATTTATTAAAGAATATGATATATATATATACGACGATTTGGACCCGTAGTAGACCATGTTATTACCGTCCTTAGGCGAATGGCATCTCATCGGAGAGAACAACATTGTGAAGGTTTGATATTATTAGGGGGAATATAACATCCAGTAGGCCTAGTTTGTCATATTTGAGCGTTAAGGATAAGTTGCCATGGAGCGAATGAGCTCTGGATGGGAAGTTATTTATTTGTTGACTGTATTTTTCACTTATCTGCGTTAGGCAGCCGATTTGTTACATTATATTGCCTTTTTTTTTTTATTGTTATGAAAAAACACATTCTCTGTACAGATTTCCCATGAGCCCCAATGAGTGTTGTGGACGAGGCCTTGAAATTGCTTCTTTTTTTTTCATCTATACAAATGGCATATTTCAAATGAAAACATACTACTAATCAATTAGGTGTCTATTCAGATCTTGTCATGAGGTAGAGGAGCTTATCCAATAACTGAAATGCACTATGCCTTGGTCGTCTTGTGGTGTGTTCATTCATTATCGATCACGATTGCTCCATCCTGCTTTGCTTTCTGCCAAACTGCCATACATACATCCACTCTCCTTTCTGTTGTACAATGAAGCAAAATAAATTAAATACGCCAAATAGAGGGTTAGGGTTGTTTTTTTTTACAAAACAATGGATGTCCAATAAAATTCAGGACTATGAAGAGCCTCAAAAGCAGATCCACAAAACAGTGAAAATGTGAGGTACACTTCATTCAAGCTCTGCATGAATTACCTCTCATTTGTCTAAATGGGTTCCTGCATTGTGTTGCTAAGCACCGTTTGGTCTGCACATAAAACATCTTGGCCAGTTCCCTCTGCCATTGGACGAGCTCGACAGTGGATCGTCCAATGACATCTGCCTTGTAGACCGCAGTGCAGCAAGGCCAATACATACATGTCAGAGGTATAGGAGCCCAAACACACAAACGCCAAGTTATTTTTAAATTTTTTTATTGAATGGAGTGAAACATCTACATAAATGAGAGGCCTTGCGGTACAAGTACTTGACAAAAAAATTCATTGTTTCCCCCCCTCCCAATTTTAGCTATAAAGAAAATCTTGATTATCCATGTCTGTACATTCTGTGAGATATGCTCCATTTCCTAAACAGAAGTCAGAAGAAATATGACCTCAAAGCATAAACGCCCCCCCGCCCCCTCCCACCCAAACATAAGGAAACATCAAACCCACCCTCCCTATTTGCATCCATCAGCATCATACACACACACCTGAAAAAAAACCAAAAAAAACCCACCTTCTTGCCATAACAACCAATAACCATCTTAGGCTGTCGTCACCTGACCAGGAAGTGAGGGGAACATGAATCTCTGCTCTGTGTGTGTGTGTGTGTGTGTGTGTGTGTGTGTGTGTGTGTGTGTGTGTGTGTGTGTGTGTGTGTGTGTGTGTGTGTGTGTGTGTGTGTGTGTGTGTGTCTAGGCCTCCAATCGCATTCCTCTCCCCAGGCCTCCCATGACACATCACTTGCTATACACAATCCCTTTTCTCCCTCTTTAAATGGCCTTATCTCTCTTTAATAATTCAGCCGTTACTTCCCCGTTTCCATTCTGGAGATTAAATCTAAATCTTAAGCATTGTAAAAAAAAAAAAAAGGAAAGAAAGAAAAGGAAAAAAAAAAAAAAAAAAAGTCAACGTCACAATTGAAAAAAAAAAGGAAACAATTATAAATGTACATGAAGAATATAAATGTCAATACTCACTCGGAGATCGGAGCTCAGTTACACTATTGGCATAAGAAAAAAGGATGGAGTCTAAGCGGTGGGGGATGGGGAGGCGGGGGGGGTTTCAATTGGTTGCGTGGGTTTCCATGTTAAGTGCTTTTCTGCTTGCCCTTTATAGTGTGGACACAAACACAGCTCTGGTAGATGGACAGGCAGCTTCAGACGTTTCTTTTGCCAAGCAAAAAAAACAAAAACAACATAATACAGAAGTCACGAGTGGATCCAAAAAACAGGTGTTGGGAGCATTGTCCAAAAGACCAAACTCATAATCTAGAAAATATCGATTTGCCTTTGGATGACTCGGAGGGCGCAGTGATTGCCTTCAGCAAATCCACAGTTGAATGTACAATTTGAGATTTCCTCACTTCCTCGTGTATAATTTGCATTTTAAATGACTCATTATAATATTTTTTTGTTTGTTCTTAAAATATGATATTACATCTTTATTTAATAATAATAATAATAATAATAATAATAATAATAAATAAGCATGGGGGAGCGTAGGTCAGTCTGATGGACATACTTCCTGTTTCCTGCCCTCGCTTAGCTAAGCCGCACTAAGAGAGGAGGCAGGAGGCGAGGCCGTGGAGGTGGAGGTGGTTGGTGAAGGCGGTGGAGGTGGTAGGCGGTGGAGGTGGTGGGCAGGGGGGTGGGGGGGGCAGTACCAGCACAACCTCACAGAGACCAGCAGGGAGCGGGTGGGGGGGGGGTGAAGGCAAGAAGGAAGGAAGAAAGGAAGCAAGGAAGAGAGAGGAAGCAAGGAAAGAAGATCCCTGGAGAGAGAGTTGGTAAAACAGGGGTGGAGCCGGTGTGGTCTACGCTCTAGGCGTTGGTACCATTCTTGTCCGGGGGTCCGGGGCTGGCGGGCAGGTTGTTTAGAGAGGGGTTGGCCTCGCTCAGCTTGCTGTCGCGCCGCGGGGGCATGCGCTCGTTGATGCGGTCCAGACCGCGGGCTTCCTCAAAGCTCTGGATCTTGTGCTGGGGGTTGTAACCTTGGATCGCTGCAGCGGCGGGAGGACAAGCAGGTTCAGTTAATGCAGAGATGGGGACTAACATGCTAGACATTAGCTAATACAAACGTCTGTAGGGTTCATGGTGTTCTTAACCCGCCACACCTAGTAACTCTTACTTATACATACTTTAATATATCCCTTTACATTACGTATATGTACTTAACCCCTACTTGTATTTATAGAAATATAGAATCAAGGCTTTCAATGCTTTGTTTATTTTGGTTTGGTTGGGCCAGAGGCAGGAAATAACAACACTATGGGAGCAGGCTCAGTGAACCAACACTAGCATTTATTGTATCCTACCTTGTATCTCTTACAATGTTATTGTATTATCACTAGTTCCCTAGCAATACTTTATTAGTTACCCTCCCTTGTTTTGTTTCTTTTCAATTACAGATTTAAACATAGGGATAGCCCAGTATAGTCACACACACGCTGGCACTGTTAGAGTTAAGTACGTTAAGTAAGTTAAACAGTGCAGGGTTAAGTACAACACAGACTGTAAAGAGGTTAACGCAACCGGGATCACTGGGGATTATCACCACCAGGTGGGCGTAGTCACGTCATACAACAACATTGACAGTTTGGAAGGAAGAACACATAGAAAATAGAGGAAATAAATACGCCAAAAGAGATGGCATTTAGAGGCAAAATATACAGAATATAGTTAATAAAAAGGTTAGTTATAGTTTGTAGAGTTAGACTCTGGGTGGGGCTGAAGACCTGTGGTGCATGAGAGCAATCATGGCACACAGGATAAACCAGCTATCACCACACACACTCAGGGGAGAGAGCTCTTGGCAGCATATACCATCTGCTCGGCTTGTACCATCTTGCCATCTCCAATAAATGGATTTATATTCAAACATTTACCTGTTTGCTGTGTCGGAGGGGCCCAGAAAAGCCACTCATGTGGCAGGGGTAAACTGCTACACTGGATTTATTGCAGATGGCAAGATGGTACATGCAGCCATGAGGGCTCTCTCCTGAGTGTGTTTGGTGAGAGTTGGTTTATCCTGCCATGATTGCTCTCAGGCACCACAGGTCTGCAGCCCCACCCAGTCCAGAGTCTCATCAGTCTGACTCCAGGCCAGGTGAGGCTGCTAAACAAGCCATCAACCACACACACTCCACATAGTTAATACTTATTTGAAACAGACGCTTTAAAAGCATCGGCAATCAACAGTCTCGACAGTTACATGACATGAAGTAAAGGGGCAAGGGGGTAAAAAAAAAAAAAGATCTTGAAAAAAAGATAAAGAGAGATTAACGATGACTTGCATACCTCGTGCCTCCTCTGCCTCTACGGTGGCTGTGTAAGCGTGAGAGGAAGAGCCATGCCCGACACCGACGGAGAGAGAGGAGTATCGTTATCAATGCATTCTGTCAGTCCTGTTATCAGACATCCCTTCAGGGTCCAACATTAACACCTGCCACCAGCCGATGGTGGATAGACTGATTTTTCATTTACAAAAATTCAGGGTTACATATTTATTATTTAAAACAATGCTTGGCCGGTCGATTTTTCCACTCATGCAGGTTAAAAAGACAAAATTCTAAAAGTTAATTATGCCAATACCAATAATAATACCAATACCAATAACAATAACAATAACAATAATAATAATAATAATAATAATAATAATAATAATAATACAAGACAAATGGGTTGGGATAAGGGTGCAAGGCCTTTGTAGTCCGCTATTGATTAGGAGGATTTGAAGTTATCACATTTGCACTTAACGGGGACCCGTCACACTTGGCTATTTTCTAATATAAGAGTATTGCTTCATACGAGTACTGTGAAAATCAATTTTTTTGCACAGAAAAGAAGTTGATGTTGCAGAACTCGATTGAACACTTCTATGAAGAGGTACTCCCCTATATTAGAAAACAGCCGAGCGTGGCGCTTCCCATTTGATTATAGGGCTGGGTTCAAATAATCGATTTTCTGATTTAAAATCGATCTTCATTTGAATGTTCCGATATCGATTAATAAAATCCCAGGATCAATCTTTTAATATATGCATTTTCCCGTGGATGCGCGAAGTCTCGCCGTTAGTCTCGCGTGGCCAGCCTTTGGTTCCTCACGCAACGAGATCTGGCCACGTGAGAGACTAATTAGTAGTGAACCAAAACATGGCAGGAGCAGATCTACTGAAGGCACCGCCAAGCCTAAAGGCAGACGTGTGGTTGCATTTCGGATTCAAAAACTATGAAGACCGAGATGAGCTGGACAAAAGCAAAGCCATATGTAGGCTGTGCAAAATGGAGGTGAAATATTGTGGAAATACCACAAATCTACGAAACCATTTAACGAGACATCACCCAGATACGCAATCTGCAAAAAACGTCCGATCCGAATCCGAAAAAACAAACCCAACTGGAGCAGGCATTTGGGTTTAAGTTAGCATCCAATTCTCCACGTGCCCAGAAAATAACTGAGGCTGTCGCAACTTTCATATGCAAGGATATACGCCCGTACAGCGTTGTTGAAAATGATGGCTTCCGAAGCCTCATTAATATACTAGAACCACGCTACGTTTTACCGACACGCAAACATCTGAGTGAAGTGGCAATCCCAAACCTGTATGCAGATGTTAAACATAGCGTCGCAACTGAAATATCCCTAACCGAATCGATATTGAATCGAATCGAAGATTAAAATCGATTCCGGACCTTGTGAATCGGAATCGAATCGATTCAGGAAATCAGTGGTGATACCCAGCCCTATTTGATTACGAACAAAGAAGACGCCGCTAAACAGAACATCATAAGGGAGAGGCTTATTAAAACCATGGAAACCATTCTGGGGGGGTGGGGGGGTCTAATGTGATTGACACAAGAATGGGTATTTTATAGATTATATATAATATTTAAAGATTCAGATGTGTGTGTGTGTGTGTGTGTGTGTCTGTCTATCTGTGCACACATACACACGTACATGCAAGTACTTCACGCATACCCTTTCCAAACAAGATACCAACACATGCACGCATGTATGCATTTATGCAAGTATGAGTGTACATAATGTAAATGTTTATATATGCACAGTATGCGTCTGCATGTAGATGTAAGGGGTGTGGTTGCTGTTAAAACCACTAGTCTTTGGGTATGTGAGTGCAGTGGTACTAATCTCCATGTTAATCAGTTAGTGTCATGGCACAAGCTTTACATACCGTTCTGTAGGGTCTGGCGGCCTCCAGATAACACGCCCATAGGTAACGTCCCGGTGGGGGTCAGCCCCTTCAGCTGTAACACACTCTCATTCTCCTCTCTGACACACACACACACACACACACACACACACACACACACACACACACACACACACACACACACACACACACACACACACACACACACACACACACACACACACACACACACACACACACCAAAGAGAACATATCAGAAAACAGTATACCAGTAACATGATTTCATAGCATCAACTCAGACTGTATATGCACATATTCTATAGAAAGAAAACAGGAATGACGATTAAAAAAAAACCGCATGCTGATTAAACAGAGAGCCAATCGCTGCACTCCACAAATGTCCTAGACAATCGTCATTGGTCGCGAACCGGCGAGAGTGGCAGTTTGTTTAAACTTTAGAAACAAGCTTGTGAACAGGGTGGTGTGCGCTCCATACCTGAGCACAGAGAAGACGCGAGCCATCTTCCCGATGGCCCGGATCTTATTTCTGATCACCTCCTTCCTCACAGCAGGGGTCCCACCTGGGGAGCAACAGGGAGGGAAACGTGAATTTAAAAAGGACAGAAAATGCATAAAGTGGAGGAGACAACCTTGAAAATAGTCCATATTAGTCTAAAGTTTATTGTCATGTGTACATAATGGAACAATGAGCAGCAGTGTTTTGTACTGTGCACACAGTAAGTGTATTGTAGTATAGTAGTTGCAGTGGCTAGGTTCTGTGTCTGTATGTAACCTTGATCAAGATATACCCTACATGGTCCTTAACAACATGCATCTGTTTCCACTGCAAGTCGCTTTGGATATAAATAAGACGGATAAATAAGGAAATAGTTAAGGAAGTAATTACCACTGTTAAAGTAAGGTATTGGGTACAAGAGAACATACTTCAATACAGCATAATGACTTAAAGATCAAGTTTGATCCCTTGATCACATCAACAACTCAACATCGTCAATCACTTCTAATGAACGAGATAAGAACGCCAACACTAAAATCCTAATCCATTCAAAACTACCTCTCCACCAATCTCTCCAACAGCTATGCATTGTAATCTCCCAAAGGTTACAATGTCATTCAATTAAAACCATTTTTACAACCCAAATTCCTGCAGCAACAAATATCCTACTCCACAAAAAACCTGATGATTAAATTAGCTTTATTCAATAAAAATGGACCAGACTGGTCACAGGACCAGTCAAGAAGAATTATACTTATACTATAACCAGGAATATACTATATTTACTATTAGTCATTTTGCAGACACTTTTTTCCAAAGCAACTTGCAGGGAATTCAGATACAGATACAGGTTAGGGTTCGATGGGGGCATCATGCTCAAGGATGCCTACGGGGGGGGGGGGGGGGGGGGGACATCGAACCCAGTACCATTTCTGATTCGAGTCAAACACCTACCACTAAACACTACACTATCCGCCCCCTCTCCTGCTCTGTGGGCCGACAAACTCAAAGAGAGAGATCACATGATCTACAGAAGAACAGCGGGACGGCGGCTCGACTCCTCGCGCTTCGTTAAGCTGCCATCTACCCATCCAGTATGAGAAGCAGCACAGAACTGGCAGCAACACTCTCCACAAGACATTTGGACATATTTTCACACGACTACCAATCAAACACAACACAGAGAGATTCATTAGAAAACGGTTGCCTCCATTTGTGTGTGTGTGTGTGTGTGTGTGTGTGTGTGTGTGTGTGTGTGTGTGTGTGTGTGTGTGTGAAAAGTGGTCGTACCCTCGCATGTGTCATCACCCTCCGACATGAGTTCATCGTCAGAGCAGATGTTCAACACATTGACCAGCATCTCCGTCACTAGGAAAACACGTTAAAAACATGTATCACATACAGCGGCCAATTGCAATACACAGGTTTTCCTTTTTTAAATATGTGCATTATGGTATGTTAAAGGAACCCTATTTTACCACCAGGTTGATTAGCTATTGCAAGCCATTTTTAAATCTACCCTATCACAAGTGGGAGTGTCCACCCAGATGCATGATGGATAGATCAGCTGGTAAGGCTGAATATAACGGATCATCAACATCACATCTGGTGGTAAAACTGGGGCCCATTATATGCCAGAGAAACGACATAGAGAAACACTTTTTGTTTGATTAAATGCATACAATTTCAAAGTAAGGTTGACAAATCAGTGAATATCCCAGCCTGGCCAAACTGATTTCCTGTTTTACTGTTCACTGCTATTGTGACACCATAAGTTAGTCAGCATGAATAGTGATGTATATAATCAGCTTCACAATACAAGCACAACATATTTATGGAAAGGGAACCCTTCATGAATAAATAAAAAGGCACAAATAGCCAAATAGATACATCTCACAGGAGCGGAAATAATTACACCACAGTTTATGACAAGTAAACGGTGGTTTACTTGTCATAATCCTGACCTATGTTTTTATTTCCCCACAAAGTGGTGTAGTGGTACATGTATGTGAGCTACTAGTCTAGAGACCATAGAGAGGAAGGAGTTAAGTATACTGGTCTAAAGCATAGAGTGGAGTTTCACTCGACTGGTCTGCAATAGAGAGACTGGGGGTGAGGTCTACAGTAGAGAGTGTGGTTAGGGGTCTAGTGTTCTGCAATAGAGACTGGGGGTGAGGTCTACAGTAGAGAGTGTGGTTAGGGGTCTAGTGTTCTGCAATAGAGACTGGGGGTGAGGTCTACAGTAGAGAGTATGGTTAGCGGTCTATTGGTCTGCAATAGAGACTGGGGGTGAGGTCTACAGTAGAGAGTGTGGTTAGCGGTCTAGTGGTCTGCAATAGAGACTGGGGGTGAGGTCTACAGTAGAGAGTGTGGTTAGCGGTCTAGTGGTCTGCAATAGAGAGACTGGGGGTGAGGTTTAAAGTAGAGACAGTTTGGTTAGGGGTGTACTGGTCCTACCTTTCTCCCCTACGAAGGGCAGGGACCAGGTGAAGACATCCATGAAGTTGGGCAGCCAGTATGGATGAGGAGAGCAGTTGAACTGGCGGATGTTCATAACGTTATTCTCATACTTCAGCACAGCCGCTATGGAGGGACACACACACCCACTCGTTAGCCTTGGCTTTCTGCACACACACCACACCCACACACGGCAAGGAGCAGCCCTTGTTGCCAAGGTTTCCATTAAGCGTTGCCATGGTTTCCGTTCCACAAAGAAGAAGCAGAAATCCTCTTCTCTTACCTTTGTTATTGTATACATCCAGGTAGTTGGGAGCAGAGAAGATTGTGATTAAAGATGGGAAGCCTGTTGTTTGACTTTTTCTGTACATTCGATACCTAACGAGAATGCAGAGAAGATGATTATGGCGCTGTACAGACAAAATAAAAACTTTACTTAAATACATTAAGACCTATCGAGGAGAGACAAAAGAAGAAGAAATTTGATACCCAACAAGGAAAGACGAGAGAAGCCCTGGCACTGTACTGACGATACTAAATAAATATTTATTTAAATACAACTTTATTTAAACTGTATTGTTGGACAGTGTTTGGTACGTACCCAGCGTCCTGCGCCTCGTGAGCTCGTATTACTGACAACAGATTATTGTTCATCAGGAAGTCACATACTGCAGGGTAGCTGAGAAGCAAACACATACCAGAATATTAGAATCAAACTATTTATACAGCATGTTTCATGCAAAACTGCAATATGCAACATAATAATAATAATAATAATAATAATAATAATAATAATAATAATAATAATAATAATTTTAAAAAATCACATCTCCATTCACTGCCCGACTGCACGTGTTTTCTGGCTTTTAAAAAAGGTGTTTTCAGGTTGCCCAAGGCTACTAGAAAGTGATTTGCCATGTTCTTAAGTACGTATTTGCCGTTCAAGCACAATGCTAGCTCTTTCAGGTGACCTTGAGTCATGACAGTTAAGGCTTTTGAAGCTGAATGCCAAATGGAAATCATGACAAGAAAAACACCTCAATTGGCAAAGGTTTATATAAAATATATTACATGCATTTCATACTATATCAAACTAGGGTTGCAAGTAAACGTTGCAAGTATTTTAGTAAACGAGTACTCGACTACGAAAATATTGTAATCGAAAATCAGTTTGTAGTCATTTTTTTATACATTTTATATTATGTTTATTGGCAAAGTTTTTGAGCAGGATATACCATTACATAGTTGTGCAGTCATGCATTATTGTTGAGAGACTAAAATAGGTTCATTCGCCAACGTTTAGTGGCTGGCCCGGATAGGCGGAGTTAGCCCCCCGTGTTCAAGTTTTACAAAGAGCACCCGGCAGGAACCTCCCGACTAACCCTAAAAACGGATATAACGTTAAAATCGCTGTTTTGGAAATTATGGCAGACTTTTTTGCGCCTACAAAACAAGTACTCGATTTACTTTTTGCATCCCTAAATCAAACCATAACAAAAAATATATGAATAACTAAATACATGTTTGACAGGTCATGTCATGACAATGTCTGAGCTAATGAGGTGCTAGTCCAGGTTGGGTGCCAGTCTTTGGGGGCAGGATAGAGAAGTGACTAGGGTGTTAGCCGCCCAGCCTAAAGGTACTGGGTTCAATCACCAATGTCCGCAGCCTACGTGTTCGTATCCTTGAGCAAGATGCCCTAACCCCTACCTTAGTGTGGTATATGACTAAATAGTAAATGATAAACAAGCAGAACATGAACCATAACGGGACGGGTCGCTTTCATAGTTTGGTAGAAAGAGGAGGTTGAGGAGATGGAGGTTACCTGTAGAAGTAGGAGCAGCCTCGGACGCTGTTATGGCAGAAGTGTTCTTGGGTCTTCTCAGAGCCGTAGTCCTCCCCAGGGTCCGACCACAGCAGGTCGCACATCGGCCCGAACGCCGGCGGCTCTTTGAAGCGGTCCAGCTAGGAAAACAATAAGAGGATTTACTGTGAAACGCAATTAACAAGGAGCTTTCCACGCGGAACAATAACAGCACTAAGCCGATTAAGACGATTAGACGGGCGTAGTAATTAAATGGTTATACACCCAAGTTAGGTCACAGCTTACCATGCCAGATCACTTTGGCAACTCACAAACTCAAAAGGATAATTCCAGAACAGTAAAACCTAATTTATAGACACAAACTGCTGTCCACAGCAACGTTACGGCAAAAACTAGTGGGCAGGCTGTTTGACTCAAGATGCCAAACCCCTACCTGCTCAATCATCACATGTATCTAACATTCAACGCAAGTCGCTTTTGATAAAACAGTCTTCTCCTAAATTACAAAATAATAAAATAAAGGACAGAAAACACCAACATTTTAGCGAAGGCATTCAACCAGAAACCTTTCAGTAGACGAACAGTTTGCGTTGTGATAATTGGAAGTAGGACTACTCTCATGCTATGGAAGCCATGTGTCTAATGAAACGTTTAGGCTACATTGAAGCTCTGCCGTAACCGAGTCGGACCGATGAGTAGATCCGAAAGCAACTGACATCCACACAGCAATCCTACGTGATATTGTAGTTTTGGAAAAACAAGCAATATGAAGTTACTTATTTTTCTCTGAATTTGTTCAGAAAACCTAAAGATTATCCGAAGCTTTAAAATAGGGCTGGCCCGAATTATGTATTCGGGCCAGCCCTATTTTAAACTCTCCGTTGTTGGTGTGTTTAGAACCAATGGAGGCGGAAAACACAGAGCAGATTTCTAGACATTACATTGAGTTTAGTCAGAAAACAAGCGCAACGGGATTCAGAGATGAGCTCTAAAATACCGCTGAACAGATTTGTGGAACGAGATGAAGTTAGCAAGCTAACGTTTCAAGAAACAAAATCATGTATACGTATTGCCCAACTACTACGGAGTACACAACATTACAGCATTAGTAAGTCAAATCAGTGCCAACTCAAACCTTTGTTGTTTTTTTACTTAGTTTTTATACCTTTGTTTTGATTGAATTGTTTGCAGAGCAGCAGAACAACAATACGGTGAACACAGATGACTTTACCCGCAGATGATTTTTGAGAACTAGACCCCCCTGCAAATATTTGTATTGCAGATCTGCACAAATGTCCCGTTTTTAAATAATAATGGCAAATTTCGCCAAAAGGTGACAAGTTTGCACCACTGAGTAGAGGTTGGGGCATCTTGCTCAAGGATGTCTACAGTTTCGGCTGCGTACATTGGGAGATCGAACGCAGAACTTTTCTAACCCCTAGACTATCCTTCCCGGAGCTACATATGGTTGGGTGTAGCATCGCGTATTACTAACCTTGCGTATGTCATCCAGACAGGTGATTTCAGGGCTGAGACCCCCATGGACACAGAGAAACTGCTGGTTGAGGAGAGCGGCCAGGGGCAAGCAGTCGAAGGCCTCCATGCACGCATCGTACACTCGCTCAGAGTACTTTATTTTACCTGCAAGCAGAGACAAACACACACAGTGATAAATTCAATGTGTTTTATGAAAGCATGGCCATAGGAAGATACAGAGCTATACACTCAGGAGTGGATAACTCAAGGACTGCTTAAGAGCCAAGGATAAACTACAAGCATATACTAGGGTATCTGCAGGTGTCGCGGACACAAATAATCGACCATCAGTACCAAGTTCCAAGACTATTTCTGACCAGAATCTCCCTGCCAACCAGGCGGCTTTGATTCTAGAGGCAGTGAAAGACGCCTAAAATATAAGGCCTTATGTTTGTAATTTGTGAATTTAATAATGTTAAATACCTCGCAGGGAGGGGACCCTGTTTACAGTATAAAGAGGAGGAACTGTAGAACACGTATGTAGGGGAAAGGGTGGAGGAGGTGCATTTAAATTGGGGTGTGGGTCATAAACTAGGACCGCAGCATCAGGTATCATGATTAAAGAAACGCAAAGGGTGCAAGCTCAAGGGTCATTCTTAGGCTAGGAACGGGACAATAACAGATGGCTGGTCAGATTCAAATACGTAACATTTCAATTGGGAAGGAAGCATCTACAAGCAAACGGTAAACTAATACAGTTCATACAGTTAACATTCATTTAAATTCATCAATTTGAGATCATCATAATTAACGTACAATCTTATTGATATTTAGAAATTCATTCAAAGTCACCATGACAAATATTATCGTTGCTACTAATTTTACTGTGATGATGACCCGATTAATGTGCAGGACAAAAAAGTCACTCACATTCCTGTTTGAAGGTGAAGTACTCTGTGAGGTGCCTGCACTCGTGGTTCCCCCTAAGCAGGAACAGGGTGTTGGGGTGGTTGATCTTCAGGGTCCATAGAAAGAGGACACACTGCACAGGAGAGAGAGACGGAGACAGAGGAGATTGATTATTATTTGATTTATTGTACTGTCCTACTGGTTCCCTTTTATATTATGATTCTGAGTGAGAGCCTAAAAGGTAAACATTGTAAATTGTTAAAGGTGCTGTAGGCCAGATGTGAGAGCTAGCATTTAAGTGTCATTTGTTAGAAATGCCATAGCAGTCCCTCAGCCATTAGTGAGTGAAATGCTCTGGTCGCCATATTCTCTATTTGAGAATTTAGATTTTAGACCACTCCCGACTCATTTATAACCAATCAGGCCAACTCTTCCCTGATTGGTTCGGGAATCCATCTTTTGCCTGTCAGTCACATGTATGCACACACACACCTATAGACATCGTTGAACAAGTTGCTCCTCACCCCTACCTGCACCCTAATGACATGTACCCGTAGTCACTGCCAGTCACTTTGGATGAAAGCATCTGCTCAATGACTAAACCGTAAATAAATAGTAAAAAGATCAAACCAATGACATTCAATTTTTCCATTCATTATCATTTGCAGTGATTTATTTTGACTTCATTTTAATTGTGTATCTTTTTTAAATTCCTATCACTGTCCTGTACTTTCTGCTGTGACACAATCATTCCCCATCTGGGGAATGCACATAGTTTTTTTTTTATTAACAATATGCTTAAACTTGCAGGAGACAGACGGAGACCCAGAAAGATAAATCATGTTTGCGCAGCACAGTTTCAGAACTCTTAACTACATCGCTCTGAGGCGGTTTCAAAGTGGGACAGGGAGCCAGCAGGCAGCATCCAAGGCTGATGTGAAGACTTATTAATAGGCTTGTTTCTGTGGAAACAAGCCTCGCGTGGGGGGAGGACAATGACAAACGTGTTATGTGTATGTCTTATCTCTTATTCCTTACACTAACCTAAGCCACAAGTCATTTCAATATTTTAGCTGTTTAGCAGTTGACCACAGACCCTCCAGTGAGCCTTGACATGATTGGAACCAACATCCTCTGGGATTCAAGGTCAAAAATGAATTGAAATATATTGTGGGATTATAAAAAGCATTCGGGGGGGGGGGGGGGGGGGGGGGGGGGGGTTTGTAGCAAGAGGCACTTTCACCTCTTGCTACAAAACCAGAAAGAACAAACAAAAAGAAAGAAAAAGTGACACGGCAAAGGTATGCAGAGGAGGAGAAAGTCAAACCCCCCCCCCCCACACACACACACACACACACACACACACACACACACACACACACACACACACACACACACACACACACACACACACACACACACACACACACACACACACACACACACACACACACACCAATTATTCTGATATATCAACTGTATGTCAACTGATATGTCAACTGTAACTGACTACAGTACTTAAGACCCCGGGCCATGGTGGGATTCAAAACATTGGTTGCCAATGTTTGGTTCTGTGATTATGAAAACCATTTGGTGGGGGGGGAGGTTTACTGCGGTACTTTTGCCTCTTGTTACACAACCAGGGACAACAAAAAGAGAAAGTGAGATGGCATGAAAGTCAAAGCCAAACCACAACACATACTGCACAGATGATAGTTTTCCCCAGGCACAGCAGGTCTTACCTCAATGCTGAAGTAGCCTCGGTCTACGTAGTCCCCGAGGAACAGGTAGCGGGTGCTGCTGGGGGACCCGCCCACCTCAAACAGCTTCATGAGGTCGAAGAACTGCCCGTGAACATCTCCACACACTGGGAACACACACACACACACACACACACACACACACACACACACACACACACACACACACACACACACACACACACACACACACACACACACACACACACACACACACACACACACACACACACACACAATAAGACATATGGATCACAGCAGAGAAAAAGCGACTAGGTACTGGATTCGATCACCAATGTCTGCACCTTAACTGAGGGGTGCAATTGTTAAACAATGAGTAAGATGCCCAGCCCCTACTTGCTTGTAATTACGTGTCTGAATACACACTGTATATCAGTGTACTGTGATCAATGACTCCCAACATCCTTGAGCAAGATGCCCTAACCTGTATGCCTACATTGTTCTGAATTCACTGCCCAGTCCCTTCGGATAAAAGGCTTACCGACTAAATCAGCAGTCTGCAACAGGGGGTGTTTTTTATTATTTTGAAATATTTTCGAGTTGCAACTTTAATGATTTGGCCGGTTTGCTAAGGGCCCAGGTTAATTGTTGACATTGTCCATGTCGAGATATAAATCAGCCATGGTTTTGGTTCACCTCACCCCATTGCGGTGTACGCACGTTCCGAAAATTGGGCAGTTGGCGAGCCAACATCAATTCTATGTCCACGTTTCGAATCTGTGTTTAGGCGCCACTGCACATGCATACAGACTTTTTGAACTGACTGGAATGCAGCCTCAGCATTCACAAAAAATGTAGTGCTCAGTTCGCGGTTGAGTCAACTGAACACAAATGTCCCTTTTTCCCCACTAAGCCAGTCCAACCAGCGAAAAGATGGAATGGTCACGGTATACCAAATGCTGCTCTTTCATAAAACTCGTCAGTGTCTGAGTGAGATATTGTGAAATTAGGGAATTGCTGAATTGTTAATACAGCGTTCAGTTGGTAGCCTAACATACAGCCACTATCTTTGCTCAGAATTTGCGCCGGTTTTATTAAAAAAATATATATATAGGGGGTCCCTCTGTTTCTTATTCCACCAAGGAAAAAGTTTGAAAACCCCTGGACTAAATCGTAAATACAGAATAAAAGACAAATAGAGGCAAAAAATACAGGATGTGAAAATACAGTGATGATAATACACGTTTCACCCCTAATATACACTCACCGGCCACTTTATTAGGTACACCTGTCCAACTGCTCGTTAACGCAAATTTCTAATCAGCCAATCACATGGCAGCAACTCAATGCATTTAGGCATGTAGACATGGTCAGGACGATCTGCTGCAGTTCAAACCGAGCATCAGAATGGGGAAGAAAGGTGATTTAAGTGACTTTGAACGTGGCATGGTTGTTGGTGCCAGACGGGCTGGTCTGAGTATTTCAGAGACTGCTGATCTACTGGGATTTTCACGCACAACCATCTCTAGGGTTTACAGAGAATGGTCCGAAAAAGAGAAAATATCCAGTGAGCGGCAGTTCTGTGGGCGCAAATGCCTTGTTGATGCTAGAGGTCAGAGGAGAATGGCCAGACTGGTTCGAGCTGATAGAAAGGCAACTGTAACTCAAATAACCACTCGTTACAACAGAGGTATGCAGAAGAGCATCTCTGAACGCACAACACGTCGAACCTTGAGGCGGATGGGCTACAGCAGCAGAAGACCACACCGGGTGCCACTCCTGTCAGCTAAGAACAGGAAACTGAGGCTACAATTCGCACAGGCTCACCAAAATTGGACAATCGAAGATTGGAAAAACGTTGCCTGGTCTGATGAGTCTCGATTTCTGCTGCGACATTCGGATGGTAGGGTCAGAATTTGGCGTCAACAACATGAAAGCATGGATCCATCCTGCCTTGTATCAACGGTTCAGGCTGGTGGTGGTGGTGTAATGGTGTGGGGGATATTTTCCTGGCACACTTTGGGCTTATTAGTACCAATTGAGCATCGTGTCAAAGCCACAGACTACCTGAGTATTGTTGCTGACCATGTCCATCCCTTTATGACCACAGTGTACCCATCTACTGATGGCTACTTCCAGCAGGATAACGCGCCATGTCATAAAGCGCGAATCATCTCAGACTGGTTTCTTGAACATGACAATGAGTTCACTGTACTCAAATGGCCTCCACAGTCACCAGATCTCAATCCAATAGAGCACCTTTGGGATGTGGTGGAACGGGAGATTCGCATCATGGATGTGCAGCCGACAAATCTGCAGCAACTGCGTGATGCTATCATGTCAATATGGACCAAACTCTCTGAGGAATGTTTCCAGTACCTTGTTGAATCTGTGCCATGAAGGATTAAGGCAGTTCTGAAGGCAAAAGGGGGTCCAACCCGGTACTAGCAAGGTGTACCTAATAAAGTGGCCGGTGAGTGTATATTAGGGGTGAAATGGTACGTGTATTCGTATTGAACCGTACGGTACGGGGTGCACAGATTCTGAGTCTGAGGTGCCGACACGAGACACGGTTGGACACCGCGTGCGTCGCTAGTCAGGCGCTGTGTTCTTGAGTCCGGCGAGTTTAAAAACACACAAAATCAGCTGCGCAAAACATTCTGGCATTTTGGCATGTACTGCAAATCTTCGAAGCAGCGGCACTGTTTCCATAGAAAAACAATGGCGGGGGTCAGGCACAGTGTCCAAACACGTCTCAAGTGAGCACACTGAGACAACATGCGGCTGATTCCGGTAGTCCGTCCAAAGAGATAACTGCAGCGATAGCGAAATTCATAGGCAGCTATGAGACCCTTCTCTGTGGTAGAGAGAGGTTCAAGAACATGTTTAAAGTGCTTGACACGCGATACACCATTACTTCCTGCACACATTTTGCCCTGACATTAATACCTGCCTTATACAACTAAACCAAACAACAAATTAACATGGAGTCGTCAGAAAAGCCTTCTCTTGCTTTCTCTACAGACAGTTGGACGTCTAAAGCTACAGAGAGCTACCTTACTATAATGGCTCATTGTGGTAGATTGGGAGATAAAAAGCGCAGTCACACTTCGATCTCATGTTGATAAGCTAATCTTTAAAAAAAGTGGTCCCATTTTGTTTAAGAACTGCTGCTGATCGATGCATTACTTTGTTGACTGTTTTCCATTTGATGTTATAAAGCAGGCAGGCACTAGTGTTTTGTTTATTGTTTCCATATGCTGCTGGAAGACAAGTATAATAAATGGAAAATCTAAGTACCAATGAAAAATGTTCAGGCATTTATTTAGTCGATCGAAACCGTACATTACAACACATTATATTCTCTATAGTGAATATATATTCTAGCCTATGCTTCAATGGCAATAGCAGCTATGCATAAAAGATATGCAGAATGCAAATACAATGTGCAGTGAAATCTAGATAAGACCAGCATCAGGAAATGCTTGCCTTAACAAGACCAGCTTGTACACCTCTTAAGTGATAAGAAAAACACTGCCGTACTGTACTATCAGAACAAACCCGAACCTAACCAAGCGCAGAGTGCTGTTGTTCCATAACTAGTGCATTCATGCTTTTAGACACCCAGTATTTCCTCACAAAGGCTATTTCCTCACAAAGGCTATTTTTGTCACAACTACGTGGTGGCACCATTTATTAAAAAAAAGGAAAAAAGCTAAATAAATAAATGTATATAGTCTACACATTGGCTTTGAGCAACCAGTTTGGCTGTTTGGTCCGCAGCAGAGTTCGAATTATCAAAAAAACCTCCAGGGTTTGATAAACACCGATAACACCTCAGGTGTGAAAGCACTGTTACACCTAATGCTACTCTCCGTCTTAATTCCAAACAATAGCATATGTTTGTTTAATGTAGGGATGTGCACGTCTAGTCCACTAAACGACTAGTCGTTGCTGCGCTTGGTAGTCGTCACCAGAAAGAGTAGTCTGTTAAACGCTTTTTTCTCTCTGTGAGAAAAGCATTTCGGCCGATAGCCTACATGAACCGCGGAAGCATGGCATGCACTATTAACAGAATATGCATATAAGAGTTAGACCATGCTTTTAATAGGCCTAATTAACCAACGTTAAACAACTTTAAGGAATATGACGTAGTGCGTAACGTATCGGCGCGAGTGAGCAGCAGAAAACTGATGGTGAATGTGAGCGGAGCAGAGGGAAAGGTTAGCAGTAAATTGTCAATCTGGCAGTAAATGTACACTATAGGCTACAGTGTGCCAGTTAATAAATGCAGTGGCTTCTCAAGTCCAAGAAAAGTCTTGTATGTTGTTTCCTTAACTGCTGGAAAAGTGAAGGGGGCTAGCCAGCGTTAATTTCGTTAACAAAAACTGACTAACGAATGAATGTTGATGTAGATCTTTGATAATAAAAACTATGACGGAATGTATGTTTTGTTTTTGTTGATGAGACGAGACATGACTCAAACGTTAATGCTGGGCTATTGGACTGTATGCGGTATGAGATTGGAGTGCCAACTGGTAAACGCTAGTAACGTTAAATAGTCGGTGCCAGGAGGTTTTGCTAGCCTGCAAAACACTCACACCGGAGCAGCGTTTGGGGCACACTGCCTGCGTGAGAAGTGCGTGTGCGTGGCGTTACCCCTCTGCTGCGGCTTGCACGCCTGTGTTGTCCAAACAGGCAGCGTTATATTTTATTCATGTCTGTCACATATTCTACAGATATATACATCAAACTAGGGATGTTCCAAGCGACTAATTCTCCTGACGTTTAAACAGAAATTTTGTAAACGACTACTCAGAAAACAGTCAAAATTGTGCAGATTTCAATCTATAAGGCCAAACATTGTCTGAAAAAATATTGGGGGTGTGATAACTTCAATAGCCATTTTAAATGCTTAATCACATTTTTCAATAAACAAATGTGCGGAAAAGTGAAAAGTGTGACATTTTGCGACGTGCATCATTGCACTCGGCTCTCATGTAGTGAATGTGTTCCTCATCCCACCATTTGAACTGTTAGGCGGGCTAAACAGTTAGGATTTGTCTAGCTTTGGAAGTTTGAATCTAAATAATCATCATAAATAAATATTCGTCTGTCAAGAGATGTGATAACACTGATCGTGGTATGTGTGAGCAAGCCGTTCGCGTGAGCAGGGCTCCATTCGCTCAAACTCAGTAGGCCTAAAGAAAGTTAAGACATAAGTAGTGAATATAATCCGGTGGATCATGGTTTCTTTACTGTGAAACAGACTGAATTGAACTGAATCATTTCAACAATGCGCCTCTGGAGCGACTATGTTTAGGGAAACTACACAATTTTTGACATTGGTTAATTAGGCCTATTAAAAGCATGGTCTAATTCTTATATGCATATTCTATCAAAAGTGCATGGCATGCTTCTGCGGTTTATATAGGCTATTGGCAGAAATGCTTTTCTCAAAAGGAAAAAAAAGGGTTTAATCAACTATTTCTGGTGCCGACTACCAAGGACAGTGACTAGTCGTTTAGCCGACTAGTCGCACACATCCCTAATCGAAAATGTCTATTTTTGCAAATAGGTGAGACTCCCAAGCTATAGAAGAGACTGTGTGGCTGCTTTAACCTGTTAACATCACATCACGCCACACACACCGTTTTTCACGCAGGCAGTGTGCCCCCGGTGAGCCATTAGCGCGGGTTTTGAGCTGTAAATCAGCAGTAAATAAGCAGCCATGTGTGTCTGACTGTAGATGGTGGAGCTGTTGAATGGATTTGTGGTTTGTTGGTTGCAGCGGTGGCCGTTAGCAGCTAGCTCCGCTCGTTACATGTATGCAACATGTATACGTGGCATCAATGGGCCCCCCCACCACCCAAATCCCCTAGAGAAGAGATTCTTCTACCAAAGGGCCAGAAAAATAAAATGCTCACACAGGCAGGATGTAGACTGTCACTAAGCTTGAGAAAATGTTTGTAACTCAGAAGCCACTGTTTTTTCTGTGTTGTGGCATTTCATTTTTTGATATTAATTTCTACATATAAATGTCAAAAGCTGTAAATTAAGACACAAAAGGCATACATGAATAATCCTATCTATATTGACTCTATGGTAATTTTATTCATTTTAAGCTACCGTATTCCGACGCTTGTGAATACGGGTGGCGTCGAATGCTCGTGGACATAGGCGCACACAACAGCACCGCTGCTGAAAAATATTCTAGGGGAAACACTATTTTTTCATGGGTGAGACTTGTGTCATTTTGTCATGGTAATTTGTTTGCAAGTGAATAAAATGGATCATATTTGACTGTGTTTATTGACAATAGGCTAAGCATTAAGACTTTATTAAGATGGAAAAACTTGGGTAGGCCTATTGATGAGTGTTGTTATGCACGCACGTATACATTTTAACCAGTGGTACCAAGATGCATTCTAAAAAATAGTGTGAAATAATTGAAAAACACCATCCCAAGTAGAAAGTATAATTTTCCTGTTGAGAATGAAGCCAGCCTGCTACTTACAGATGCTCTCAGATAACCAAAATACCCAGCTTGCTGTGGCCTAGTAGTTGAATCCCAGAAGGAATTGAACCCAAAACCTTTGTGTTGGGAGTTGAACACCCACTAGTCACTAAAATCAGACAAGATCTACTGAATTAATCCCAGATAGTACATTTGGGCAACTACCCCAGCATCCTGTTCCCTTGCACCCGCCTAACTCCTATTTCTCAAAAAGTCAAAACAACAACCACCAAATATAATTATTTTTTGTTGTTGTTGTGTAAAACCCAGCGTGTCCATACGGCCTCACCTGTGATGGGGGCTTCCACCTCCAGCATGCACTTCTCCTGGCGCAGGATGCTGGCGCCATCGTTGATAATGCGCAGCGCCGCCTCCTCCTCCAGCCGCCCCTCCTTCACCAGATGGCCCTTCAGCACCTCCACGCTGGGTTTGCCATCCTCGTACAGGTCCCTGACCGTCAGGCGCGTGCCGGGAGGGTACGGCACCGCTATGGTGGGGGGAGAGAAGGGGACACACACACACACACACACACACACACACACACACACACACACACACACACACACACACACACACACACACACACACACACACACACACACACACACACACACACACACACACGAGAGAGAGGGGAACACACCGAGAGAGGGGGAGGGAGAGAGAAAGAGCGAGAAAGAGAAAAAGGGAGGGGGTTGGAGGGAGAGCGAGAGACAGAGAGAGGGGAGAGAGAAAACGGTTAAGTCTTTCAACTCTAGTACTGTTTTGAAATACTTTCAACCAACTTATTCAGAATTTGGAAAGCATAAAAGTCACTTGCATAACCAAACTTGCACGTCAAAAATCTTTAGCATGTAACGGAAAAAAAACAGTGCCATTTCTGACTATAGACGAAATATGTAGTAGTGTTGTTCTATTGCGTGCTTTAGTGTGGAATATCCGCTATATTATTTGTGGTAACCTCAATGGACACACTTTCAGCAATACCACAGTTTGAAATGCTGCAAACTAGAATTACGGATTTATTATTTTCCCCTCAAAATCAACCGACATGTGCTGTTCCCTTCGGTTTTTCTTTTGTTGATTCAAATATGAATCATCCCATCGCAATTCGTGTTAACCCCAACCTTTATTTCAACCGGACAGCTCTGCTAAGCTACGCCTGCCTAACCAGCCTGCACTGTTGATACAATGGGAGAGCTGGTTGATTAAGGAAGGAATCAATTGAGACAGCAACAGTTATTATTAAATGACAGAAGAACAGGAATAATAAAGTAAAACCATTGTGTAAACAGGGAGACTGTGTGCGTGCATGTTTTAATGAAAGACAGCTTGCAACCTGCTCGAACCTGCACATACCAGAACCTGCACATACCTCAAATACGTACCAACATACTTGTAAAAAAACTGAATTAATGCAACACTCTCCTACATCTACTAAACAACACAATGCACCTGCCATGTTGTGCAGAGTGTAGTCTAATGACCTTCTCTCGACATTTGTGTTGCACTTTAGCACTAGAGGTGCCTGATGCACCATAATAGGCTTATAAGCTACCAATGTAACTTGTGCATGATGCACCATCATTGCTTGGTTGTGTTGTATTGTGAGGTCACCAAACAAATCCACTTAGTCTTAAGTTTCTCTTTAAAATGAAAAAACTGAACTGCCAAACATTGCGTCTTCTCATATAATCAGGACTACACCAACTAACAACCATTTAGCAGATATGTTTATCCAAAGCAACTTAGTCACTTTTTAAGATACAGGAATTGAGCAGGAATTATCATCTTGTTTAAGGGGTGTGAACATTGGGGTTCGGCTGGGAGTCAAACAACCTACCCACACCACACCCAACTCCACTTATTTAGATGGAACATTGCCCGAAAAAATAAGGTGGCACATATGTTCATATAATTAAGATCACGACATCATCTGACATCACTGAATATCCAACAGTTTGAATATTCCAAGGACAAAATACTACAAGACCAACACATCCAACAACTGTGTGTGAATTCATTACATCTGGGCTAAACCTAACGGTATGAATTCACACATACACACTGTTGTCACGCTCAAACAGCCCTCTTATCAACCACAGAGCTGCGCTACTTTCAGTATCCCATTTACATACCGAAACTGTCAAAAATAATAACAAATAAATAAATAAATGACTCAATTAATAAAATAAGAAATAAATAACAACCACACGATTTTAGATAGGACATGTACACATTAATGTGCAGGTTAATTTGAAAATAAATACATCTGCACAGAAATTCATTTCCATCCATTTCTGTGCATATTTATTTATTTTCAAATTAACCTGCACATTAATGTGATAATTGGGGCCTTTATTATTTTCTTTCTTTCTTTCTTTGAGTCATTTATTAAGTTTTGGCAGTTTCAGTCCTCCATATCCACCGCCATCAACCACGCACACAAACAAATGTGCACACACCCACACAAATGACGACTCACATGCAAATGAGCGTTTGCGAACACACACACACACACACACACACACACACACACACACACACACACACACACACACACACACACACACACACACACACACACACACACACACACACACACACACACACACACACACACACACACACACACACACACAATTCCCTGGATGCCTTGCCTTCATTCTCGTAGACAGAACCTATTTTGGTGTGCGTATAAAATGCTGTGGTACAGACAGAAACCAAACCAGGTCGCAGGATTGGCCAATCATCTTTGAAGCCTATGAACTGGTTCATGTTCAAAATGGTTGGTCATTAATGAATTGAGCGACTATATGCAAATCTCTACTACCGATGTGATAGCATGAAGTTTTGGCATGTGCAAATACAGACAGTTACAGAACAATGGACACTTACATTATGCGCAGTTTTCAGTTATGAAATACAATGACATCGGCAATTTGCAATACATCATTCTAAGAAATCAATTTTATAAATAATCACTGCTTCAGGAAGCGTTGGCTACCTAATAATATCTGTGTTCGATGACATCATGAACAAGTGCACTTGAGCATTTTGTGCCCGACCGGGATGTTTGATCGACAGCTTCTCCTTTACATACTCTCTGTGGGGTCATAATGGAAACCACTGTGTCGCACGCCATGCTTGTAATCCTCTTGGGACGTGACAAAAGCCCACCTGCATTGTGACACGCATTGCTTGTTTAACAAGCGTCGACTCACAAGAACTTTGCACAAGGAGGGGGGAAACCGAGGCATTTGGCTGTGTGTGTGTGTGTGTGTGTGTGCGCGCCTCAAACTAGTTTATGCTGAGAGGTCTATTATGCCAGTACTATGCACCAATAAAAAATAATTAAATCTGCTAACCTCTGCTGTGCCTTTAGCTGCTCTGCACTCCCTGATGCGTGGTTGTGCAAGACATGGCCTGTTTTGTACCTTTAGATTGTTGTCAGGCATTTGTAACGCGCTTTACATAAAAACATCTGCCGAATGCCTGAATGTAAAATGTAGTCACCGGTGGGTTGCACAACAAAGAGCTTCTACTGTATTACTGTACACATTCTGCCCTGGTACTGAGTCAACAAATGCTGTTAAAGAGGAAGACAGTGTGTGAGGAAAGGCTCGTCTAACAGGGATGGGCAAGAATAATGAGCACTCTGCACTCCGTGTACTAGCAACCACCTACACAAGCAGCATAATTTCTTATCTGTTACATAAGATTTCCCTCTTCTCAATTTTGCACGTTTATAATTCACACTGGCCTCTAGACTAATCACGTCCCTATACTGCCTGCAGTATAGACAGTATGAGAAACACAGAACAAGTGTGTTTCTCAATTAAGCTTAAAAAAATGGATTTGTTTTTCTATTTAATTCTAGTGCGGTGCGGTTCAAAAGGTGCGTTCAAAACGTGCCTGTTCGGAACGGACCCATCGCTTGGCCTCCAGGATCGCTGCTTGCAGCTTTTATCGAGAACCCATCCAAACACCGCACTTCCTTGGGTCCTCAGCAACACACCCGACGATCGGGGGGGCGAAGTCGATCGGATAAACGGTTGTCGAGAAAATCGAAGGACAGACATACATACAGAGACTAGTGCAGTGCCCGTTCAAAACGGGCCGATTGAAAAAAGCTGCTTGCAGCTTTTTTTGAGATCCCGCCAGTGCAGTGGCCGTTGCATGCCTGTTCTGGAGAACCGCTCATCCAAACAACCTCACACTCGACACTGCACTTCCTTGGGCCCTCGGCTAAACACCCACCAATTGTGAAGTCGATCGGTTGTTGAGGAATTCAAAGGACATAGAGACCCCTCCATTTATAGTTAAAACTATTATTTTATTCGTTTTAGACTAGAGGGAAGTGACGTTTCAGCTGAAAAAGTCTGCTTAGAGACCTGACTATATAATCCACTTGTACAAGCGGCGATTCAAATCATTTGTTGGCAAACAATTGTACAATAAGTCTCTCAAAGATCAACATTACCCAGCAACCACACAATACTAAAGGGTTGTTCCTTGACATCACTGTATGTTGCAAGGGGCATGTCTTCACAAGTAAAAGCAGTGTGGTGAGACACTGCCTTCCAAGCCTTTCCAAAGAAACGAGGACTTCCTCCATATCTACATTTTGAGGTCATTGCCGAAGCAAAAACTGCAAGGTTGTTTATCAAATGTACGCCCACAATACAAAAGGCCATCACGTTGGTAATAAAAGTCAAGCAAATTAAGGGGTAGTATTTCAGCGTACCATGCTACCGAACAGCACAGCATATCACAACAGTAGCTGCATTATACTTCATACAACCAGCTTGTTATGAACTTATGAGGGCGGCGCTGCCTTTTTATATGAATTTGAATACTTCATTTTGAATGTGGTCAAATGGTTCTTGGTGCACAGCACGCTGCAGTGAACCCCTAAAAACACGTGTAAATCTCGTTTCCTGCCATTGTCAAACGAAATGTTGCAATTTCCATTGACCTGATCTACTCCTCCACGCCTGGCAAGCTTTCCCATACGGCGTGGAGCGTTTCTAAACTGAAGCCAGAGAGTTTGAGCAGCAGTTCCACAGGGGCCCGCTGTCAGAAAAACAACAAAAGTCAGCAACAAAGTTAAGTTAGCTGCTTTGTCATGCACCCCTTACAAGTCTGAAAATACTTTGACCATTGAGTCATTTAGCAGATGCTTTTATCCAAAGCGACTTGCAGTAATTTCACATACACGTCCTTAAGGTGCAGGTAGGGGTTAGGGCATTTTGCCCGAGGTACTGGGCGGTACCTTTCGAACCCGGTACCTTTCGACTGGGAGTCAACGCCCCGACGACTGCACTAACCCGCCCCCGCCTTCCGACTAAAAACTAAATAAACCAAATATAATTGTGAGTCGCAATGAGGCTTACAGACAAAACAACTTGCGCAACACTTGTCTTGGTAGGAGTAGGACCTCCTCGCAATGTGCATCAATTATGAACGAGGACAGAATCGCCACGCAAACCCACTGACTGCAAACGGTAGACGGCCTGATTCAATTACTAGTCAGTAAATAAGCAGTACACAACACCACAAAGGGAAGACCGGACCCGTGGTCCACCCTCTACAGCAGAAGCACGGGGTCTGTTCCAGGGCACGGGGACTACATTATGGCCCCCCCCCCCGCCCCCCGGGGAGCGTGACCCGGGCTTCCCGCGGCGGCGGCGGCGGCGGTGTTGGTTCACACCTCGGGGTTTGAGTAGGATTGCGTGTGAAAGAAAAAAAAAAAAAAACACACGCATCGCCTTCGTCCGTCCTCCGCACCCTGGGGGTTGGATTACACCTGAACTCAGGCATGACAACAGGATTACCACGTCGTTATCAATCATTAAATCCGGCAAACAATAAATACATCACACGCACGCGCACGCGCACACGCACACACACACACACACACACACACACACACACCTAGTGTCCGTTAGCGTACAGTCAGGGGGGCGCTGCCAGGGATTTTGGGGCCCCCATGATACCAAGATATCCCATTGGACCGTACCACCCCACCACCACAGGCCAGAGACTGCCCCCCCCCCCCCCCCCCCCCCATCAGTCACAGGCCCTTAGACTCGTCCAAACTCCCACACACACACACACAGTACCTGACGCTCTACACACAACTACAACCATATGAGAACGCCTCCTTGCCTATAGCTTAACTACACTAACGGCGGCCACACACACACACACACACACACACACACACACACACACACACACAGTTATCCATCTGTCCCATCTCTTAAGAAGGCGGGCGGGGTTTTTTTTTAATGGTCTTTGCTCTTCTAAGCCGCCCTAAACCAATCAAACCACGCCATGCTGAAGCCCCGCCGGAGGGAGACACACCTAGCATGGGGGGGGGGGGGGGGGGGAGAGACACACCTCGCATGGGGGTGGGGGGGGGGGGGGAGAGATGAGACCTTACCGGCGCACGTGCCTTCGCGCCGGACCCCACCTTGTGCACGCGCGCGCGAGGGAGGGAGAGAGAGAGAGTGAGCGCGAGACACTAGTTTGAAAGTGGGCAGCCTCCCCTCCTCCCTCCCCCCCCCCCCCCGTCTCACGTCCCGCCGTGGTGCACACACACTGCGGCACTGGCCGCGTTTTAGCACGTCGTCCATTGACACACACACACACACATCCCAAAAGACACGTTTTTTAGACACGTTATTTAGCCGTTTGACACTGACACTACCTATCACCACTACCTATCACCACCGCCCCCCCCCCCCCCCCCCCCTACGTATGTGTGTGTGAGAGACACAATGGAGGCTTTGTTTAACACACACACACACACACACACACCCGTAAAGAAGCTGTCATCGTAACGACAAAACGACCCGCCGCTAAGTATTCGCTCTGGTCTCCGCGCGCGGCGGCGGCGGTGGCGGCGGTTGACGTTTTGACGGTTGACGTTTTGACGCTTTAGCAGCCACAGATACTTTAGCTTCCCTTAGCTAAGGTTAGATATTAGCAACCGGAACCGATTAACGCACAAATAACCTCGACCACACACACACACATAGAGAGATACATACACAACCCCAGTCTATAAAAGCATGATTTTTTTTTAAAAATGTACGAATCTATGTGTCGTTTTTTTATGGGGGAGAGGGGGGGAGGGAGGGGGTGAGTTTTAAGTAAAAGTATCCGGGCTGACATTGTTTCGAGTTGCTGCTGCTACACTCGAGTTGCGGTTAACTTCCTGTACCGACAGAGAGAGAAAAAAAGAAACACACACACACACACACACACACAAAATACCCATAACTGTATTTAAAAAAAAAAAATACCGCACATTTCACGTACCTTTAATGGGCCTTTCCACCGTAGATAGTTTGTTTTGCTCCTTCGTCGCCGACATGGTCCTCTCCTCGGTGGGGGGGGAGGGGGGGGGCTTAAAAGCGGGCACACACCTGAAAACGGGTTTAAATCCCGAAAACTTGACGAGAGATACCCTGATTAGCTAGCTAGCCTAGCCGCCGCGCTAAGCTAGCCGTGTGTGTGTGTGTGTGTGTGTGCGCCTGTTCCTGTGTGTGTGTGTGTGTGTGTGTGTGTGTGTTAGCGCCTCCGGTATCCCTCCTGCGACAGGACCAAGACCAAGCAAGACCTGCTAACACAGTTTCAGGCTCGGATCCGGATCACAGTTTTGACGCTAACCTAAAGGGGTGGTGGTGGTGGTGAAAGGGGGGAGGAAAGGGGGGAGGGAGGGTGGGTGGGGGGGGGGGGGGGGGGGGGGGGGGGGGGAACGGGTATATCTCGTTAACCTGCAAAATTAACAGCTCGCCTTGTGTGTGTCTTCCCTTTTCTGCTGTCTCTCTAGCGATGAAGAGGAAGAAGGAGGAAGGAAGGAGGAGGAGGAGGAAAAGGATCAATGTCTCTGTGCTGTGAGGATGGGTCGCGTCGCCCTGGAAACGAGCGAGACTCCCTGCAGGTCGTGGTCGGATCACGTCCTGGGTCGCATCCCCTCCAGTCTGCGGCCGGAGTGCATGTGTTGCAGTAGCAGGTCGTGTTGTGGTTTGGGGGGGGGAGAGAGAGAGAGAGAGAGAGACGTGTGTGTGTGTGTGTGTGTGTAAGGGAGGGAGGGAGGGAGGGGGGGGAGGAAGTGGGAGAGGCTTTGGTTTTTTGCTTTTTTGGTCGTGATCCGGCGCGTCGCCGTCCGCGTCGTCGTCCAGACTCCTCTCTTCTGCTGCCCCGGATTACAGTAATCCACCTCAAGAGGATTTCCTCCTACAACATGGCCGGGTGGGGGGTGGATGGGGGGGTCTCCCTCCCTCACCCTCCTCACCCCCCCCATTCACAATTTGCTGTGGCTCGTTTTATATATACTAGACCCGGACCCGGGAGGGAGGACTGTGGTGGACCCCTACTAGGACTACCGGTGCTGCCATTAACACGACGACAGCAGCCTGTCATTAATAATAATAATAATAATAATAATAATAATAAACGTTGAATATGTGAGTTTTTGGGTTGTATGGCGTTATGCAACCTGCAATGCATTTATGGTGGGGTCGTTTTGACTCCTATTATATTACCGTCATTATGTTCCCATGGCCTGGATAACACACTGCCTGAGGTGCACAAAATACAAATACAAAAAAGAAAAAGAAAAAAGAAAAGAAAGGTAGATGACAAAAAGTGTTGCCTAAAAAAAAAAGATGGTTGTGTGCGGAGATCCGTTTTTTATTTGCACTTTCTCCTCATTTGCTCTTTGCGCTGAAGCGACACCCAGAGGCAATTGACTAATTAGCGACTGTGCAATTACGGGGCTGAGCGTCACGCACACACACACACACACACCGCCTGGTGGTGATAACCGCCGATAACCGCACGGATGTGGGATTGATTTATTTATGCTTTGATGTGCATGTTACATGATATATGCATGTGTTTTCGGACGGGGGGGGGGGGGGGGGGGGGGCATCAACACAACGTGCCTATGGACACAACACCTGTGATGTTAGTCTATGGACCGTGCAGGCCCAGGTGTATAATAACCCAATGACTGCTTGGAGATATCTATACAAGAGTCCTTTCCATGCACACTTTTATCAAAGCATGCACATTGTAGATACCAACCTATATTTCACCATGTACTACGATACTAACGATAGGAGTAGGCTGCACTAAGGGGGTCATATGTCAGTGAAGTAGTACAAGGCTCATTGTGTTACAAAACCCATTGTGTCCAACACAGAGCAACAGCACGACCTGGTGGCCAGTAGAGGATAGTACTGATAGTGTGGTTTCTTTTTTTATGTGGACAAACTATAAAACTTGAGGACCTTTCACACAGAAAAGGTGACTCTTTTTCCTAACCTAATGTTTTTATTTCTTTATGCTTAGCTATATTCCCAGGTTATCCCCCCCTCCCCCGCCCCATGAACACATTTATGATCTCGATATTCAATTCAAAGTCAATTCTTTGATCATTTTCTTTATCTTTCATGAGTAGAACAGAGCAGACCATGTTTTTTTTTTAATTCATTATTTAAATTATTTTTTATTTTATTTTCGTCTGCCAAAGTCATTACAAATAGGTCTGCTTGTATATTCTCCTTATCACAATGAATTACCTAATGTGGATCTCAAAAGGCAATGGAAAAACTCCCCAGTGGGAACAGGACCGAGACTTATAAGGCCCACACACAGCGGGTCCCTCCTTCTAGGGATGGTTAGGAGGTTCAATAGTCTGTTTAGACAGACAACAGCTAAAAAAAAAACACAATAGTGAGTTAAAAATATAAAATAAAGTATGAAGACAAAATCAAACGATCAAAAATTGTTCAGCATTAAAACGCCAATTGACTTTCATTAAGCAGAGTATTAGTTGCTATAGCTCCAGGGGAAAAATAGCAGCCTAACACTTGTTTTACTCATCACCAACAGCTGTCCGGTCTCTGGTGAATCCCGGGTCTCCAGGGTACCTTGGTTTTGCCAAACTACTTCACCATGTAAGGAGAACTTCTGCTGGGATGGGGGTCCCAATTACAACCCCCCAGACCCCGTTTCACCGACCTGCCATCATCACATGGCCTAGTCCATCTCCACAGCTGTTGTATTTAAGACCTCTGCCGTCCAACTGCTTGGCGCAACCACCAGAGCAGCGGCACTACGAACAGGACGAGCGATGGTACGTACCAACAGCAATTCTTCTATTTGAGTGGCTAGCTTTGTTCTAAAATTGTAAATGAAGCGTACATTGAACGTACATAAAGAGTTTACTCCACTATCATGTCACAATGAGATGTTCAGTGAGTCATCTACAACCCACAACGGTTGGACCAAATCCCATGCCTCCATTTAGGCGAGCAGAAAGACCAAGAAGAAGGAAGGTGGTGCCAAGAGAGCTCAGAGAGCCTCTTCCAACGTCTTCTCCATGTTCGAACAGCCTCAGATCCAGGAGTTTAAAGAGGTGACGTCACGCGTACAATGTGAAGATGTGTAGCCCTACGTGTTGTTTCGTTGGGGAGGTTGATCACTTCACCATCTCATTGTGTTATTCTCTCAGGCTTTCACACTCATTGACCAAAACAGGGATGGATTTATCGATAAGGAAGACCTCAAGGACACATACGCATCTTTGGGTTAGTATTACTGTTTCTTTGATTAGACATAATGAACTACATGGTTTTCAAAGTGGGGTCCGTGGCATATGGCCAAGGGGTCCACAAAATAATTAATAAAACTCCTAATTTATGCCCCCCCCCAAAAAAAAGTTACAATTAAACAAGCATGCCTTTGAGATAATTACTCACGACGTCATTTTAATCAAGGGGGACATAACTTGAATAGCCAGTAGGAGGTCACAAGACTTCCAATGCACATTAATACGTTTCCTGGCAAGTAATACAAGGAAAATATATTTTTTCCGGTACATTCAATGAGTTAGATTCAGGTTGTAAACTATAACAATGGTAGAGGGCGTCCTTGTAAAATTGTTGAACTCCTGATTTAAAGTTTCTTTCTTCACCTATAAACGACTTAATGAAAAATCGAAACTTTTTCTGTAGGAAAGCTGAACGTGAAAGACGTTGAGCTTGAGGATATGGTGAAAGAAGCGACCGGCCCCATCAACTTCACTATGTTCCTCACACTGTTCGGAGAAAAGCTGCATGGTGAGATGTGATAATATACACAATAGTTTTATTATGAACCTATATTATATATTAGCCTGGCTTACTTATTGTAGGTACACATGCAGTGCTGGCTTCATTGTGTGTATCATTACTAATATGTAGGCACAGATCCGGAAGACACCATCTTAAACGCCTTTAAAATGTTTGATCCCGATTCCAAAGGCTTCATACACAAGGATGAGTAAGTGGTCCCATTACTTCTAAACAAAGTATAATTCTATTAAATATATAAAATGTAATTAAAATACTTCTGTACTTTTATTTTAATTTTTTGGTCATTTTTTCATCTCTTGTTTTCAGATTGCAGGAATTACTGATGAAACAGGCAGATAAGTTTTCCGCTGAGGAGGTAGACATGTTTTACCATGTTTTCGCTCAAATGTGTTCACATTATTTTCCTGTGTCTAGAAATGTAATTCTCAGTGATCACTCTCATCGTGTTTCAGATTAAGCAGATGTTTCAATCGTCCAACATCGACACGACAGGACAACTGGACTACAAATCTCTGTGTTACATCATCACACATGGAGAAGAACAGGAAGAATAAAGACTTAATCCCATTCATCTCATATTGACCTGGCATGATGGCGATGTAGTCCATTTCAACACGTCCTTACCGCTCTTTGTTCTCAATTAAACCATTTCCAGTTCCACTTGTGTATTCACAAATTACTACATTTAAAATGGTTTGAATGGATTATTTAGTAGTGAGGGAATAAATGGGAGGATCCATTTTGGATGCAACATCACCCTCTCCTGGTCACCTCTGAATACATTACAGTAGTGAATTGAATGACCGCAGAAATCCATGGGAAACATTTTATTAAATAAACACTTGAAGACATTTCAATACTTCTGATTGACCATTATAATATAATAACAAAATGAAACATTTGTGTACAACACTAGTGAAAGAAAAAGTGCAAAACAAACATGAACAATTCGAATACAATGGCGAATACAATCCAGTGTTGCGTTTCAGTGCAAGCAGTGGTACCAGTAGTGAGATATTCAGCAGTGAGTGATGCACTTCTTACTTCGTAAAGCAGAGGTCACAGACAGGCCGCCGCTTGGGCCTCAGTAAAGACATAGAAGGCCAAGGAGAATCCAGGAAGTATAAGATGGTCGGCGGGCGGCACAATATGTCCCTTCAGTTCGGGGAGAGTTCGGTCGTCCAACATCTGCAGGAGTTTCCCGTTGAGCATCACAGACCTGTCAATCACAGCAATCAATCTTTATTTATATAGCGCTTTTCATGCAAAACTGCAATAGAGTTTAAAAAAAACAACAACATCTGAATCAGAGACATACATTTGAGAGGTAGATTTAAAAACAACGAAGAACGCTAAACTAAAAAGGACAATTTTAAGATGCCGCTTAAACATGTTGACATATTGTGATGTCCTCTGTTCCTCTGACTGACTACAGTCAATGATCACAGGATGTGGGTGGGAAGTGGTGTGTGTGTGTGTGTGTGTGTGTGTGTGTGTGTGTGTGTGTGTGTGTGTGTGTGTGTGTGTGTGTGTGTGTGTGTGTGTGTGTGTGTGGAGATGAAGAAAAAATGCATGCTTCCGTTTCTCAACGTCTTGGGCATAGGACAGATCAGAATTTGCCGCTTTCCACTGTGTGAAATATAGGCTGCACATGACCAAGCAATGCATCGCTTGAGTTCAGATCATGATCTTGGGTTCATGTTTTTTACTACCCTTAACCCTTATGCATCTGCCCATTTGGCACATATTGTTCTCCTACTTATACTTGGAAGGGCGGATAAGGAGTTTCTCCTCGCCCTTTAGAGGGCTTAGGGTTAGGGGGTGTCATATAATGTGTGTGAAGCCAGTGATTAAGGGCTATAGCTACAACTAAAATGTTTTTTTTTGTTATTTTCTAGACATTGAAGAGCAACAGACCAGAGTCAAATCCCTTGCATGTGTAAAAGCATAGCTATGGCTTGGTCAATAAAGGCTCAGCTCAGAGTCTTAAGTAGTAATGCAGGGATGGGGGGGGGGGGTATACCTAGAGTACAGTCCTTCCTCGCCTGGCTGGTCAGACTGCAGGACAAAGGCCTCCACTGTGCTGAGGGACAGCTCGGCAGGCAGACTCAGCCTGGATGGTCTCGCACCGAGATTCATGGCAATCAGTGTGACCGCGCCTTTACTATAGCCTCTGGTGAGAGCAAGAGAGAAAAATACATGATAACGATACATCTTATTCATATATATAGCGCTTTTCTATACACTAAAAGACCACAACATTATAATAAACTATACATTACAAGAGTATACACACACACAATGTGGTCTCTCTCTCTCTCTCTCTCTCTCTCTCTCTCTCTCTCTCTCTCTCTCTCTCTCTCTCTCTCTCTATATATATATATATACACATATACACACACACAAAGTCGCACTAAAACATATGAATAAGTAGCAAGTAGCAGAAAGAGGAACAGCAACGTGAGGAACGTTAGACATTAAAAGCAAGAATTTCAAATTACAAATGTATACATTAGTTAAAGTATGACAAAAGTAACCAATTGAATGAACATTTTATTCATTTAAGCTAGCTCTTTACCCGTTTCTGTTGGCACAGTGCAGATACACCCGCACCTTCTTGGTCTGGTTTTGGTGGTCAGGAGCAGGAAGTATATCCACTGTCAAAACCACTGGTCCAACCACTCTTTTGTGGAGAACTGACAGCCAGTAGTCCTGGAGAAGAGACACATAATGATTTGAATATTGGGATAACACACTGTGGAGTGTGTGTTGTTGATGGCTGGTCTACAGCCTCACCTGTCCTGAGTCAGACTGGACTCTGGCTGGTTGGGGCTGCACACCTGTGGTGCATGAGAGCAATCATGGCACCCAGGATACACCAGCCTATCAACACACACACTCAGGAGGAGCCACTGTCATGGCAGCACGTAACATCGGCTCGGCTGTTAACATCTTGCCATCTCCAATAAAAGCATACTTATACGGACATCGATCTGTGTCCTGTGTTGGAGGGCCCCAGAAAAGCCACTTAGGTGGCGTGTGGTTGGAGTCAACTGCCACACACACACACACTTTTAGAAATAGGCATTTTTTGCATTACACCAATGATTTGGATTCTTTTTCTGTTGAAGGTGTCTGCTAAATGACTTAATGTAAAAGTAAATTATGAGAACGAAAGAGTTCAGAGTAGGGCTGTTGGAACGAATTTTGGGAGCCGAATATATATATCGAATGGTACAAAAATGAATACTAATCGAAAAATGTGTCGGCCAACGTTCGTGAATCTCGCCCTTCTCGCCTTGGCCTACCCGCACGTGAAAACAAAATGCTTTTGTCCCGTCTGGACGTATGGACTCTGCTTACAGGAAGGGGGTCCAGGTTGTCGTCGACAAGGTGGTACGTTCCAGAACCGATTAACACCTGTCTGATGACGATGTCCAGGCCCATCTTAGCAGAAAGTCCCAACTTATCCAGCCACCTGCAAAGATGCAGAGATTATTAATATAGTGTTATATATACACACACGCGTATGTCCCATACACAACCTATAAAACCACGCTGGCATCTATTTTTGCTTAATAAATGTTAAACAAACATTTAACATTTATTAATTACCAAATATTATTATTAATTACTACATATTATTACTATAAGGGTGTTAGAGTAGTAGTGTAGTTCTGTAAACATGCATCTAGATTGTAGATAGCAGACTACTCACATTGCCACGCTTTAAAAACCTAACTACATAGATAACACACATCCCCAGGGCTCTGCATAGTTCCCTCTGGTGTCACAAGACCAGGGGGTGGAGAGCGATGGACTAATCTAATAACCAAGCACATATTTCACCACAACCCATGTCCTCCGTGGAGAAGCCCGTATGCCATGTGACCCGAACGTGAGCCACCTTCAGCTCCTCATCACGGACATCAACAGAGCTCTGCACCGAAACTTTTTGGCTCGTATATGCGACTAAAAATAGACCTGTGCTAACGTGAGAAAAAAACTACTTGCACAAATGCGAAATACAATTTAAGGATTTGTTTGATTTAGTTAAAAACATTTGACCTGGATTTAATATATTATAGGGCTAGATAGTAGGCTTGCCGTGGTAGTCGGTGTTACCGGTGTTACCGGTGTTACGGCATACACCGATTACATCACGTTGACGGGGAAGTGCGGCAACAGCGATATAATCTCGACCAATATTGTGAAAAAGATTGACTCACACAAACCTCAGCCATTTGAACAACCAATCAGGTCTCTCCACTCACATGAACCTCAGCCATTTGAACAGCCAATCAGGTCTCTCCACTCACATGAACCTCAGCCATGGGACAGCCAATCAGGTCTCTCAGCCTTACACAAACCTTAGCCATTGGACAACCAATCAGGTCTCTCCACTCACATGAACCCCCGGTGGGACAACCAATAAGCTCTCTGCACTCACATGAATCCGGCTACGAAGGCGTTGGACAGCCCGTCTGCTCCCCCACCGTACGCAGTGCTGCTCTCCCCGAGCCAGGTCTTCATGCCCGGGGACACCAGCCGGATGCTCTGCAGGGTCAGAACGATACTAATGATACTAATAATAAATTACATACAAATTATAATTGATTAATATCAATAACAATAAACATGATAATATTAGCCTTTGTAACGACAACAGAAAACTGTCTTTGGCGGGGCTCACATTGTTGAAACCCTATATTATACAGTATTACAAACCCCATTTAAATGATATAGGTTAAAACACACTTTAAATGAACTAGATACCTCCAGAACTTCGCTGATCTTGGCCCCTAGAGAGTCCAGAACCTCTGGGCTGATGAATTCAGCTAGTGTTGCCGTTCTCCCATCCACATAGTAGCTAGAAAGAAAGTAAAATACCGATAACAACAACAACTTAGTCGAATTTATAACCATTATCATTTAGCCATTGCCAGACGCTTTTGATCCTAATTCAGATACATGTCATGAAGGCATCTTAGGGCATCTTGCTCAAGGATGCCTCCAGGTAGACTGTGGACATCGGTGAGCGAACCCAGTACACTTCCACTGGGAATCAAACACCCTAACTGAACTAGCTTGCCCCCATAACCGTTGACTGAAGATATCGAAACAAAACATTACCAAAAACATTCAAAAGTGCATAACAATAACATACAGTATGAATATAGTATCATGTACTAGAGATATTGGGGTCAAAGAGAACTTACTGGTGCCATGTGCACGCATCAATCGCCTCTGAGCCAGTACTCAAAAACCTAGAAAAAAGTTGACAGTTGGACATTTAGTACTAGTAGTAGTAGAGTAGTGCAAGTCAAAACTTCAGTATTCGTTACCGGATATGTTTAATGTTATCCCAAACAACTGGAATTAGATTGTGCTACTAGTGCCAATAGACGTACAAACAAGAACTTGATATTCATGAGAATAAAACATGTGATTTATGTATTGACGTCACTAAGACATGCAGTTGATTCATGATATTACTGTAGTTTCAGAGTTTGAATTCAAGTTTAAAGAGTTCAACTTGAACTCCATTTGTCCTGTGCTGATCCTGTGAGCACACCCGATGTGTCAAAAACAACAAGAACACAGGTAAGGCTTGAACAGTTTCTGGTACCCGTCCCGGAAGTGTTTAACTTCATATTAAAAGGATCTTTCTTTCTTTCTCTCACCCTTGCAGCAGGTCTTTCCGGTGGTCACGTGGTTGGCTGATATCTGGACCATACAGTCCTGTGTCGTGGTACAACTTGGATTTTCTTAGTATTTCTCTGAGCTGAACAAAGTCCTCCCCAAGCTGGGACCCGTCTACCCGGATACCGGCCTTCTTCTCGTAGCTGTTGGGTTCTGTTGGGAAATAATACATGAATAAATCGCATTTACTGCACATTTATCCATTCACAAATGTATTCACACACCAGTAGTGGTGGTGTCAACAAAGCATCAACCAGCAGTAAAGGCCACTATTTACTACTATTTAGTCATTTAGCAGACGGCCAGATGCAATTATCCCAAGCTACTTTTTTTACCCGCATGCCCTTAAAGGGGAATTTCAAATGCCATGTTAGACTCATTGTAAACACGTTCCTGCTCCTCATGACTGATAGTGTCCTTCTAATGAATGTGTCGCCCTTAATTTTTCGATTAGTTATTTTATTTCACTCTTTTTTCTCAAGTTTTTATTCTATCCATCTTTTTTTTCTCTCTCTCTCTCTCTTTTCTCATTTTTTTGTTCTCTCCATCTTTTTTTTCCTCTCTCTTTTTTCTCATTGTTTTGTTCTCCATCTTTTTTGCCCTCTTTTTTTCACAAGTTTTTATTCTCTACATCTTATTTTTTTCTTACTCTCGCTCTTTTTTCTCATTTTTTTGTTCTCTCCATCTTTTTTGCCCTCTTTTTTCTCAAGTTTTGTTGCTTTCCTTTACTAATGCAGAATGTAGACTCAGGCAGTTCAGTGTCAAACTCGAGGATGCATATCATTGCACGACTTCTGATGTGGGCGTACTTGCAGACATCAGGTTGGTCGTAGGAATAGTGTTGCATTACTACTAGTATATACTACTCCTTAGCTTTAGTCCTTGTTTGCAAACTTCTTCGGCTGTAATGTCGGGGCATTAGACTACATGCATCCATGTTGCATCGCGTGGAAAACTATGAAATGTGCTTTCAAGGCAAGTTTAACGGGGGCACTATAACAACTAGGTACAATAAACCTCATTATTACACTTCGCTTCTCGATTTTGCCACACAAATGTACTACTATGTGGACTCGCGCTAAAAAATAGGTCTTAGACATTTAAAATGAAATAACTAATCGAAAAATGAAGGCCGGCACGTTCATTAGAAGGACAATATCAGTCATGAAAAGTAGGGGTGTGTGTTTACAATGAGTCTAACGTGGAAATATCAAAATATTGAAGCAAGCAACCTAAAAACTGTCTGGGGTGCACACAAAAGCCCTGGTAGGTGTGAAAATGACCCCAGAAGTGTTAGAAAGAGAAATTCCCCTTCCGGTAGACTGCAGTCATTAGGGATCAACTGGTTGTCAAACACCCTGACCAACTCGACTATCCTGAGTAAGGTCACTTTGACACTTAGAAAGGTCACTTAGATACCACCTGAGCTCCCGCCACCTGTGTCTTCTACGGTTCCAGACTGAGAACAATAAAGACACCATATCACTTCCTTACCGCATCACTCAACAAAGGGCCGAAACTACTGGTCGAAACTACTCGCCAAACAAGGAACTGAAATAAATAAGGTCACCCAACCGCATGAGGGATACAACGCGCAACTGTGTGACTGCCAGTGCTTCGATGGTACATGCACACAAGGGTGGAGCCATAGGCGTCAGTTACGCTGGGGACGAGTACCCACCAGTTTTGGTCAAGATTCATTTTGTCCCCACCACTTTTAAAAATGTGCAAACCAATTGCGACCGAAAAAATCACCACATACTCAACCGAAACCGTCAAGTCTAAATCATGTGATAGGCGCGCACGATGACATGACATCCCCCCCCCCCCCCCGTTGACAATCGCGCACCCCCCCCCCCCCCCTTCGACAATCGCGTACACCCCCCCCCCCCCCCTCAAGACAATTGCATGAAAGCCAAACATTACACATATCATGCTTCAAACAAGGGTATCAAATCACATATCATTACGATTATCAGGCCTAACAAGTTTAGTATAAAATACGATGCGTGTCCATCACAAGAACACACACAATGAATTCTATTATATTAGATTATATTATAATAGATAAGCTATATTGTAAAATTTGAGACCTTCGTTTGAGAGACACTGGTATTATAATTATATGAACGGACGAATAATAGAATTAGATCAAGAACACTAATCTGAAAGAAATCTGTCCTTTTATTTTATTTTTAAGATATTTTTTAAGTTTTGCAAGCAAATATTGTCAAACTAAAATCATGGTGCGCTTCTATCTGCGTCATTGTCTCTCGCGTGGCTGTACCATTAAAACATCTGTAATCGCACGGTTGGGAGCTCGCGTCCGTTGGCCCCCGCGAGACATTTTATGCGCGGTTGGGATGGCTTCTCATGGAGAATTGAAATCAAATCGATAAATAAGAGGAACAGGGGAGGTTGTTATTTTTGCTGAATAATATTTTGTTATTTAGTATAATTGTTACGTTTAAGGGAACCTATTTTACCATTAGGTGTGATGTTGATTAGCCATAATCAACATCACACATCCTGGATTATAATACTTGACCACACACACACACACACACACACACACACACACACACACACACACACACACACACACACACACACACACACACACACACACACACACACACACACACACACACACACACTGCACACAATGTACGTATTTGTTATTTACATAGTTTTTATTTTAGCCTTATATTTATGTTCCTGACAGTTCCTGTTTATTGTATGCACCATCCACACCACGGCAACTTCCTTGTAAGTGAAAACTTATCTGGCAGTAAATCTCACTCTGATTCTGATGAGAAGCCTTTTCAATATCTACAGCTGATCTATGCATCATACATATGGGTGGACACTCCCAAACGGGTAGATTTTGAAATGGATTGTAATGGCTAATCTAATAATAATAATAATAATAATAATAATACATTGCATGTATATACCGCTTTTCAAGCCACCCAAAGCGCTTTACATAGCGAGTGTGTGTGTGTTGGGGGGATATGACACCCCATCCACTACCAGTGTGCATCACCCACACGGCAGCCGGGATGCGCCACAATGCTCTCCACACACACACACTGGCTCTCACAGTGGAGAGGTGAGGAATGATGCAATCCAATTAAAGACCAGGGCCCTCATTTATCAAGCGCTTGTAGAAAAAGTTATTAAAGTAAAATCCTATCATATGCATGAAATTTAGAGTTTGTACGCACAAAAAAGTTGGGATTAATCAAGGGGACTTAGGCTTGTCGTACACACACCGGTGCGCAATTTCCCGTGATAAATACCGGTCGTTCTATATCCTTATGCTCGTGCCCGCTTAGCTCATTACCATACACTTACACAAACTGGAAATAGCCGATTAAATTGTTGATTGGATTAGAAGAGTGACCGGCATAGGCGTCAGTTACGCTGGGGACGCTGGGGACGAGTAACCACCAGGTTTCGTCAAGATTCATTTTGTCCCCACCACATTTAAAAATGTGCAAACCAATTGCGACCGAAAAAATCCCCACATACTCAACCGAAACCGTCAAGTCTAAATCATGCGATAGGCGCGCACGATGACATGACATCCCCCCCCCCCCCACCCCCGTTGACAATTGCGTAACCCCCCCCCCCCCCCGGTCGACAATCGCGCCCCCCCCATCCCCACCACTTCTAAAACCAAAGTGACGCCCATGGTGACCGGGAAAATCCCCCAAAAAAGAAAGAAAATATGTATGCATCACATAGTGAAATATGAGTTGACAGACGTTTAATCAAAGTAGGGGACACTTCTTGGTACACTTTCTGCCGTGCTCTCTTCCTAAACTAACAATGTGGCACATGTGACTTCAGTCTATCGCTCCTATGGTGTTTGGAAATGTTGGACTGGAAGTCCCTCTTTATATCAGTTCAGACCGATGTAAGAGACACAACAGACAACAGACTCTGTTGTGCAGCGGTGTGTGGAAATAAATTGAATTTACTGTGTGCGTAAAGTGATGATACTGGCAAGGACTGCAGCCAGGCATTAAACAGCTTAGCGAGGGCTGGGAAACTGCTGCTATATCTCCTAACTCTCTCTGAGACGAGCCAATAGCCAAAAACCTGAGGCTGGAGAGGGCTTGGACACCGACAATAAGTTGATGTGTTGTCTGACAACACACTCACTTCTGCTCACGCAGCCTGCAGACCCCACCACATCCTCTAATAACACTAGGTCAGCCATTTGACGCACGCACCTCCTACAGCTGCCCCAAAGTGTTGTGACATGACTTCAGTTAGTAATTTGCAGCATAGTCAGATTATCTTATATTGGATCTTGATGTAATTATTGTAAAGGCCTACTTTAGGTGTAAGTCTACATCGATTGTATCATTAAAAATCACATTACTTTCCGGGGGAAATTGTCTTTGTATAAGTTGGTCAAAAGCATTAACTGGTCACGTTTGCATTTTCTTTCTGGTGATTTTCCTGTCCACTCTACCGCTTTCTGTGCGTACGCACGGTCAGACCCTGTGCGTACATTTTCTCCTGAAGTACGCACATTTTCAAGCCAAGAACAAATTGATAAATCCCACGTTTTGGCGAAAAACCGCGTACGCATGGGTTACGCACAGATTTCTTCGTACGCAAAGAAATGAAGGCCCAGGGGATGATTACGTGGCAATGTTGGTACAAGAGCCAAGTTGGCGAGTTGGCCAGGACACCGGGGTTAGCGACCCTGCTCTCGGGTTGAGTGCCATGGGATCTTTAGGACCTCGGTTTAACGTCTCATCCGAAAGACGGTGCTCTTCACCAGGACCCGTCTCTGTCCCCTACTGGCCCTCCAACACCTCGACCAGCACCATCTGGTCTCCCATCCAAGGATGGACCAGACCAGCCCTGCTTAGCTGCCAGAGGAACTAGCAGTCCAAGGCAGGTCGCCGTGGTGCCGGCCAATCAAGATCACATAACAATTAACCCAGAGAGGCGTCTGTCGTCGTACCTTCGGTAAAACATATTGAGGGTTTGTTTTTGTTTTTTTTTACCGTTGCCCAGCTCCCAGGAGATGCGGTACTGCTTCGACTCGCAGTACCGGATCAATGACCGGGCGTTGCTGCTGTTCCAGGTGTTGTCCGAGGTCCGGAGCAGGGCATTCAGACCGAAGATGAGGTCCATCTCCGTGCAGTTCGCGAAGGAGTTCAGGAGATCCACAGAGTACTCTAGAAGAGATGAATGGAGGGGCAATTTGGTTATAGTTGTAGTAAAGCCATAAATACTGCTGGCTACTGTAATAGCCAACTTTACCTATTTCAGGCATTACTATGAACTTAGATTTTCTGGGGGTTTTCTCTCCACAGACAAAGTTTCAAGAGAAAAAAAATCCCCAGACGGATGAGTCATAACTTCACATATTTTTGCACAGCAGCGATGGCCCGCTGTGAAAAAGTTTACATTTCAGTTAACCGCGTTTTTTGTTTGCGCTTGCCATCCGATATCCTACCTGTGAACTTTACCCTCCGGTACTTTCTCTGCAGATCCTCTTTCCGGAGTAGTACTTGCTGCTGAGTCCACTGCTTCTTCAACCTCTCCTCCAGCAACGGAGGCAACTCCATTTTCTCACAACTATCTTCTGGTCATATGGAGAGAAATGGGAATCAAAGTCATTAACATGATTTAGAAAGAAACCAACCGAGACAAGAGACTAGAGGCTATTTTGGACTGGAAAATGCGTTGTGTGTGATATCTCACCGGGTTTCTGCGGATCATCATAACCGTGGGACTGGGTGAAGACCTTCTCCATGTTGAACACCATGAAATCCTGCTGGGTCCCCCCAAACCTCAGATAGGACGGGGTTAACGCACGGGCCAGTGTCCTGAGTTTTGGGGACCTTGAAATTAAAAAAAGAGAAAAAGAAAAAAAAAAGCATGATAAATAAGTGAATGAGATTTTAGTCCTTGTAATTTACAGCCCTGTGCATCTGCTTGTGGTGGTGACACGACTTGACAACAAACTAAGGATGCCATTTCAAAAGAGGTGGTGGGCCAGAAGTGAACCACTTGGATTTAAATCAACCGAAATAACGTCCCCAGCAGTTGGATGTGAACACAGCTGGTGTGTATTGCGACACACACACACATCCAGCTGCCACATCCCCAGCTCAGAGTCCACACACACTCACTCACTCTGGACACTCACTCTCACACACACAGCCCTCCGAGTCCACACACACACTCACTCTGGACACTCACTCTCACACACACACACACTCTGGACTCTAGCTCAAAGTCCACACACACTCACTCACTCTGCACACACCGCCCTCAAAGTCCACACACACACACACACACACTCACTCTGGACACTCACTCTGCACACACACACACCGCCCTCCGAGTCCACACACACACACACACTCACTCTGGACACTCACTCACTCTCTCACACACACACACACACACACACACACCGCCCTCCGAGTCCACACACACACACACACACACACACACACAACACACACCGCCCTCCGAGTCCACACACACACACACACACACACCGCCCTCCGAGTCCACACACACACACACACACACACACCGCCCTCCGAGTCCACACACACACACTCTGGACACTCACTCTACACACACACCGCCCTCCGGTGCGAACGAAAGGCTGTAAAAACCAAAAGCTCACCCCAGCATGTACATGAACTTCTCCTCGGCCACCAGACTGGCGTCGACGGCCACGGAGAGGAAGCGCGGGTCCACCTCCCGGGCGGCCCGGTCCAGGTCCGCCCTCACCTGGACCCCCGCCGCGGGACCAGGTGCGGCGTTGAAGCAGCCCCGTACGCAGACCACCAGGATCACCGCGGCCCACAACATGGTCCTCAGCATGGTTTCCACAGACCATCAACACCGGGGCCGGTCTCTTCTGGGTTCATTCATCGCGGGCGGGGCAGAGGTGTTTTACACGCAGCCTACTTCCTGGACAACCTGGCGGACCTGCTGCGTGGGTCTGAGGGGCGGAGTGTGTGTGTGTGTGTGTGTAAAAAGGAACAAATAATGGATGTGGAAATATTGTAGGCTACTTTTGGCCCCATGACCTGTCCTACAGGGAAGACACGTTGTTATTGACGTCATGACATGGTCCTCTCATGAGGCCGACGAGGATCTTACTACACACTGCTGCTTTTAACAAGCAAACGTTCTTAACAACGTAAATAACGTAAATAACGTGAACAACGTTAACAACATAAATAACGTTAATAACGTACATAGCGTAAATAACGTCAATAACGTAAATAACGTAAATTATGTAAATTACGTAAATTATGTAAATTACGTAAATAATGTAAATAACGTTAATAACGTAAATAACGTTCATAACATAAATAACGTTAATTACGTTAACAACGTAACAACGTTAATAACGTTAACAATATCAAAAACCTTTCTCAATCAATACATTCTTATGAAATATAATATAAGACAAGGCATGCGTATATTAGATGTATTCTGTATATTTATCAAAATGTTTATTGTGGATCTTGACCCTCTTGACCCTCTGCTGCTCAGCCAGGTCTAGGACACTAACCACACACCCCACCGAGATACAGAGAGGGAGACAGGTAAACATTATGGTTAGATAATGGGGTAACCTATTTAACATTCCAACATTCCATCCACATTTACGTAACTTACGCAAATTGCGTAAGTTATTTACGTCAATTGCGTAAGTTACGCAATTTACGTAAATAACTTACGTAATTTGCGTAAGTTACGTCAATTGCGTAAGTTACGCAATTTACGTAAATAACTTACGTAATTTGCGTAAGTTACGTTATTTACGTAAGTTACGCAATTTACGTAAATAACTTACGTAATTTGCGCAACTTACGTAAATTGCGTAACTTACGCAATTTACGTAAATAACTTACGTAATTTGCGTAACTTACGTAAATTGCGTAAGTTACGCAATTTACGTAAATAACTTACGTAATTTGCGTAAGTTACGTAAATTGCGTAAGTTACGCAAATTACGTAAGTTATTTACGTAAATTGCGTAAGTTACGCAATTTACGTAACTTACGCAAATTACGTAAGTTATTTACGTAAATTGCGTAACTTACGCAATTTACGTAACTTATGCAATTTACGTAAATAACTTACGTAATTTGCGTAAGTTACGTAAATTGCGTAAGTTACGTAAATTGCGTAAGTTACGCAATTTACGTAAATAACTTACGTAATTTGCGTAAGTTACGTAAATTGCGTAAGTTACGCAATTTACGTAAATAACTTGCGTAATTTGCGTAAGTTACGTAAATTGCGTAAGTTACGCAATTTACGTAAATAACTTACGTAATTTGCGTAAGTTACGTAAATTGCGTAACTTACGCAAATTACGTAAGTTATTTACGTAAATTGCGTAAGTTACGCAATTTACGTAACTTACGCAAATTACGTAAGTTATTTACACAATTTACGTAAATTACATAAATAACGTAACAACGTAAATAACGTAAATAACGTTAATGACGTTAACAACGGTAACAACGTTAATAATGTTAATAACGTTAACAATATTAAAAACCTTTCTCAATCAATACATTCTCATGAAATATAATATAAGACAAGGCATGCGTATATTCTGTATTTTTATCAAAATGTTTATTGTGGATCTTGACCCTCTTGACCCCCTGCTGCTCAGCCAGGTCTAGGACACTTACCACACACCCCACCGAGACACGCAGAGGGAGATAAAGAGAGAGAGACCTGAGCTTGACTGAAGGAGGACACAGTCCCCCCCCCCCCCCCCCCCCCCCCCCCCGTCAGAGAAAATTGCTAGGGCCGAATTTGGTTCCCAGTCCAACCCTGGTCTGGGCTACAGCCCCGGATTATTTCAATTGCTAGCAACGTCCATGGTCTCTGTCTGTCCGCGTGGACGGGTGTGGTCCTATTTAGCGAGGGCACGTGACGCGCGTCAGCCGCGTCTGACCGCGTCTCCGCTCCATCACACGCACACATCTTTATTGCTTATGAGGACACTTTCTGTAAAACACTGCGCTTGCGTTTTTCCATGTTCCTCTGTTTCAACATGGCTTGTTTTCCTGCTATATCACAAAACATAATGTCATTTCTTTTTTTTTAAATAGATCATAGGACAACAGAATAGATTTCTCTCCATTGTTATTTTAATCAGATGTTTCTTTCAAGTGGCAAAATAAACTAGTGTTTGACATAAATAGGACAACACATTCAAACGGTTGCGTTAATTATTCTTATGTACATTTAAAGCATTAAAAAATAAACACGGTTGACATGTTTAGTGTGACGCCATGGGTAAATCCAGAGGCAGCATCAACAGTTCGTCCACTTCTTCCTGCAGAGCCGACGCCTTCTCGTTCAACAGCATCTGCCAAACAGCACAACAGTTTTTCATGAAAGCATTCATCCAAACATTGTCATGTACCACACATTTCTTAGATATATATTTTATGGGCTTTCGTGCATTTATGGACAAGACGGGGAAGACGGACAGGAAAGTAGGGTTGAAAGAGGTGGAATGACATGCAGTGTAGGACCACAGGTCGGAATCGAACCTGCGGTCGTGACATGGCGTATTACCTACATGGTTAACGGGTTGAGCCACCAATCCGCCCGACCTACCATGTATTTCTTCATTTAACTTTGATTTTAATACATGAAGTGCTTCCAAAAGCAAGGTATTCATATCCACATTTTAACCTGAATATCAATTGACCAATAAAATAAGGAAAGCAAATATAATATATATGCCACTTGGCGGAAGACGCTTTTATCCACAGTCTTGCAATGCAGTGAGTGCATACATCCTTAACCTTGGGCAGCCCCGGTAGGAATTGAACCCCTAACCCTGGCTAGTGTTAATGCCTTGCTCTACCAGCTGAGCCAGACTGGACCACAGTATCAGAGGAACGGCGCTTACTTTAGCAGAGGCCACCATCATGTTGGCCTGCCTCTTGTTCAGGTTCTCCACGGTGTTGGAGAGGACGTTGGGGTCGGCGTTGGCCAGGTGAGCCAGCGTCTTGTAGCCGGCGTTGTACAGCTGCTTCGCCCTGTACTGTAACCCACAGATACACACAGCCATGTGGAGACATATGTTTAATACGTTACTTTGCCTATTGCATTAAAGGGGCCCCTATTCTACCACCAGGGGACATTACAAGCCACTTTTAAATCCAGTCCATGTGGGACATCCCAAGTGGAAGCCACCCAGTGCACTGCATCAACCGGTAGGCTTATCTATCCATCAGAAACTCCCACTTGTGACGTCACCATAGGGTCGCTTTTGAAATGGCTTGTAATGACTAAATAAATACCCTCGGCTGCTGCCCTTAACATCGGGAGAGTGCACACGTTCACTAAATGTTGCTGACCTCCAGGACTCCAGCCACCTCCATCAGGGGGACCAGTTCAGCCGTGACGCAGTAGCTCAGACGTCGGGTCAGCTCAGCCAGCAGAGCCTTGAAGGGCCAGAACTCCTCAAACTCCTGGTCACAGGGGAAAGATGACAAATATATTTTATTAAGTTTCATCTGGATATACTGATTTCTGGTTTGAACATAATGGGATACATTTCTTAATTCAAATAAAAAGTATTTAGATTAGATTATCGTCAGTGTGTGTTTTATTCTTTAAAAAGATATAGTTTTATTATATAGATAGTGCTGATGTTCTGTGTTTTACACTTTTATGTGTTTTTTTCATGTAGATTTTGCTAGTGTTTTTTTTTTAATTGTATGTACTGTATGTATGGTGTATGTTATACCACTCAGTTAATGAATAAAAACACTCACTTAGACTTTGACAACCCATCAAACACACGGTGTGTATTGTGTCATTATTATCTACCTCGGTGAAGTGCAGCACACAGGAGCAGAAGGCCGAGGAGGAGCTGAGCAGGGTCTGGATGAAGCCCCTGCTGAGCTGGAACCGCTCGGCTACGCTCCACAAGTTGGTCTCCTTTAGCAGGGTGAAGAGCACCAGGGCCAGGTACAGACGCCGCACCGCCGCCATGTTGACACTCTGGAGGGGAGACCAGTTAGAGTAACCGACAAGTAGGTGACATGATAATTAAGACATTGGATTTCAAATAATCTAGATTAGAAGAAAGCAATGCTCCGTTTGTCTAAGGCCTAAGTATCTACTACTATATACTGTACAATATACTAAAAAGGCCTATTATCCACGCTATGCCGGATGTGTAAACATCTTTCTTTTTCTTTCCGTACACACTTAGCTAAGAGTTTTTCACCACCGAAAGTGGAGAATCGCTAAGCAGTGAAAACCCTGCACATAACTCTTGACTGGCCTTGTGTATAAATAGAAATATGTGTGGTCAGGAACATATAAAAGTTTAAAGAATCCTTAAACAGAAGAATGATATGTCACTCAGGAGTCACTGTCAATAACAGTTAATTGAAGTTACATCGAGTTACTACATGGAGTTACTTGAATGCTGCAATCTGAAATATCGTCTTTCCTCTCACCTTCTTCACCGTCTGGCCAGCAGCCTTCCTAGCCACAAAACTCTCGGGCACCCCAATCGCCGCGGCCATCTTCTGCTCTGAAGCAGACAACAGGGTGAACTGAAACAGGCCAGGGCACAACAAAGGGTTTTAAGCTCTTGTGTTGCAGGACAGTGCAGTGGTTTACGGTTGTTGAAGGTTTTGGGGAAAGGTTCTGGGTTTGATCCCCAACCTCCGCAACCTACCTAGAGCAGGATACCTAACACCTACCTGCTCTTTAATGACTTGTATCTGAATTCACCGTTAGTCGCTTTGGGTAAAAGTGTCTGCTAAATAACTAAATATTAATAGTGAATAGTAGTGCTGAATTTAGAAATGTATTTGTTGTGATGAACCTCCTATTATACACTTGAACTTTTATTAAAAAATATTATTTATTTATTTATTTATTGTTTTTCTGATTCCTATAGCTAAGTTGCACTCTGTCCAGTTGTTTTATTTAGAACAGCCTCACTTGTAAGTCGCTTTGGATAAAAACGTCTGATTAATGACAATATGTAAATGTTACATAAAACGTGTGGAGGGTAACTTCCCACCAGAAGCCAACAGAGATCTTCAGACAGCCTCACCTGTCTGAAGAAGGCCATCCAGTCAGGCTTGCACTGGGCGATCATGTCGTAGGGCATGATCAGGTAGATGAGGTGCAGGTAACTGTTGAGCATCAGGCTCTCCAGGCCTTTGGACAGGTCCTTGTAGAGCACGTCACACTGGGTCAGGTCCACCGAGCCTGGGGAAGACCGATGGATTCATGAGAGATACTGTTTACCTCTAGGTTTCACAGGGTATTTTCATCCAGAATTCACAGTGATTAAGAGACATCTATATTTAGATTTGAGTCATTAGCGGTAGTCAAGTGGAAAGTAGGCCTTAATGCAAGTAAGTAATGTGTTCCAAATTACATGTGGGGGCTTTTATCCAAAGCAACTTACATTACCATAGGTGCATACATACGTGAGTGGCGCCAGTAGGACCCTAACCTCTGCTCTAACATGAACTTGGTCACAACTAAACACCTGAACAGTGGATGACTATATTAAAAACTTGTAGAAGTGAATGATATGCCTGTATTTTTTTTCAGTTTGATATAGAAATAGAGAATTTGTTCTCATCACATGTTATGCTCTTCGTGCCCTAGTAACACTTTAGATTAGGGAACCTGTGTGGTTTAATAAGTGTCAAACTACTAGTATATTAGTTATGAGCAAGACCTCATTTTAGAATGGGGAACATATTCTGAGTTAGAAAGACTTAATTTATTAAGTCTTTCTAACTCAAGATAACTCAGAGTTATTTGGACACTATTAACACTTGTAGTTTTGTGTTTTGTTACATGAGAATAGAACAACAGTTTCCTTACTTCCTATCAATAAGTTGTAATTAGGAGGTAATTGAGGGAAAACTCTTAGTTAATGGCCTTGTAGTTGCAGAATAAGGCATTAATAAGTGCTTTTTAATGACTAACAAAGAGCTAATATGCTACTAATATGCATGCTAATAAGCAACTAGTTAATGGTGAATATGTGTACCCTAATATAAAGTGTTACCAAATATTTTAATTGAGTAACATTATCTTAACAAAACCTAAACAAATCCATGGCTCAGTTCACCAAATTAAAAAGACTTCTTCATGGCTGGGCTGTGAAAAAAATAAATACAAATTCTGTGTTACGCTGATGACTCACTCTTGTACGTGGCCTTCCCCAACTTGGTGATCTCCAAGGTCTCCCTCTGGGCACACTGTGAGATAGTGATGAGGTCCTTCTCCTTGAGGAAGGCCAGGCTCTCCTGCACCATGTCCCACAGTTTGCGCTCCACACACAGCTGGTCCTCCTGGACACACAGCAGGGTGCCTGACATGAAGTCCTTTACCTGCTCCAGGGTGGTGGTGATCTGCATGGAGAACAAGCAAGCACAACTCAACATCAAGCCATCATTATCGTGACTATTTACAACTAGATGGTCATTTTGGTCTTCAGATACATTCATATACATGTCACTAAGGAAAGAAGTAGGTAGGTAGACTGCAGACATTGGAGATTGAACCCAGTACATTTCTACTGGGAGTCACACACATGCTACTAGACCAGCTCCTTCATATGTAAAAGAGGTACATGCGTATTGTATAGGTCTGTAGGATACACAGAATGGCCTATGTTGACTATTTCTTTAACTTGGTAACTGTATTTGGTGTGGGGTGACAGTTTGTTAGTCATAAGTTGTGATTTCCTTCCTGTCAATTATAAAACCTCTCCATATTTATGAATAAATAACTATTGCTATAAATAATATTACACAGGCAATTTGAAATGAAAAATATATATATATACAAAGGTACTTGCATTTAATCCAATGATGGACAGTATGAGACTCAGGATTCCCTTTCCATCGTTGTGTGTGAGGTTGCTGTAGCAGGTTTCCATCGGGGCAGAGACAAGCTTTTTAGCCTAAAACAAATTAGAACATAATATATCACTTGAGTGAGTGGCAGAAGCAATATTAACATTTAAAAGTCTGATAATGTTAGCTCCACATGTAATAATAATACTAATTAATAATAATCATAATGATCATTATCATTATGATTACTATGATTATGATTATATAATAATAATAATATATAATTATAGTATATAACATATAATATTATTATTATTATTATTAATAATAATAATAATAATAATAATAATAATAGCAAATTCTAAGTGTTAAGTCACATAAATTGTTACATTAGCCCCAAAAGGTCGAGGTAATCACCATGATTCTGTCCTTGTCCTGTATGATGAGGATGCTCTCTCCTACGGTGTCTATCCCGGCACGCCCCGCCCGGCCCACCATCTGCTTATACTGGCTCCTCTTGATGAAGTCTGCAGCCACGTAGGGAGACCGAAGGATCACTCTGGAGGGGGGGAAAACCACATACACAGACATGGACCAGCACCAAAGGATGTTAGGCCTTGGGGGGGGGGGGGGGGGGGGGGACATCAATGATATTCAGACGTTTTCGAGAGAATTGCACCAGTGACTTCAGGCCTGTCATTTTAGTGTTAGCAAACAAACTTAAGAAATGGAGGGGGGAAAACCATACACAGACATGGACCAGAGGATATTAGGCCTTGAGTTTTAGAACACCAAAAAAAAAATCATAATTCATTGACGTTTTATGAAGCCATGAATTCAAAACGATGAACAAAATCAAATTCATGTTTTGTCATGTTTTATGAATTGACAAAAAAACTACATTATTCTGAATTCATATTTTATGAATTCACTACGACAAAAAAAAATCCTAATAATAAACTCATAATAATAAATTCACAATGAATCCCAAACCCCCATACCTGCGGGCGGGCAGGTTGATCCCAGCGGCCAGGGTGGAGGTGCAGGCCAGCAGACAGAGCACACCACTGGAGTAGGCCTCCTCCACCAGCCTCCGCTCCCCGCTGGTCAGCCCACTGTGGTGGTAGGCCAGGCCGTAGGGGATCACCTTCTTCAGCACGGGACACATGGAGCCGTTCCCGCTGGACCGCAGCTCCCGCAGCAGAACGCCCTTCTCCTTCTCCTTGTGCACCAGGAACTCCCTGTAAGAGTTAGTAAATTACTTACATTTTATTGATAACGTTGAATATATAGGTACAAAAAAAAAATAAAAAAAGTAAAAGTGAGTTTTATTGATATTCGTAACAATCATTTCAGTACAAAGTTTGTCGCGTAGAAAGTTGAGAGTACTCGTTGAGATTTGGACCGTGTATTCAATTATAGTTTTCTGGTATTTATTGCACCCCTAGCACCGTGGCTTCTCCTACGTCGTAGGAGGTAAAGGGAGAGGTAATGGGGGGGGTATTCACTTGGTTGTAATCTGCAACCTTGCCGCTAGATGCCACTACATTTTACACACTGCACCTTTAAGTTACAAACGTGAGGAGCTATAAGCTGTTGAGCAGCCTATGTGTCTGTGTAGTTACTTCTAATTCTATTGACAACCAAGATGCAAAATACTTGTTTATGCAATATTGCAATTTTGAACTATGCATCCAGACTCCACTAGTGAAACTAAATGGAGATGCCCTGATTGGTCAGAAATATGCCGGAACTCAAATCTAAATTGGCTCATTCAGAGGCCAATGCAGTCAACTCAACACAGACAATCTCAGTCACCCACTCATAGCTGACTGATGGCTCGGCCATTGCTAACAAATTACACTCAGATTATATTTCTTGAATCTTACATACAGAACCTTTAACTTACTCTTTCAGATACTTGCAGATCATCCCGGCTATATTTTCACAGTTTTTCTGGGTGGGACAGAAGATGAGGCAGGAGTAGGCGGGAATGACCTCCGTTGCCAAGGCGATGATGTGGTCTGGGTCCATCCTCTGCATGCTGCTGGAATACTGAGGAATCACACACACACACACACACACACACACACACAAACACACCTTATTGAATGTTTTTGAAACCATTATGTTGCACACTAGCGCCATCTCCTGGCCAGACTTAGCTACAGCAGCACCAGAGAGCATTGGTTCTTTGGCATGAGGGGTAAGGTTGTCTACACAAAGCGTGATGAAAAAAACAACAACAAACAAGTAGCAACAATGTCTTCAAGAGAGGTAATAGTGACCATATTTTTGATTTGTTATGGTACACAAAAAAACCTTGATTTCTCTCTGTATTAAATATTACTTTTGACATCACATCCACTCATTGTATTTTCCCACCATTGGTTGGCAAAGATCAAATTGAACTGGAGCGCATGATTCCCTGGATCGATCAAGTCATGGATGGATTACTTTTATTTTAAAAACATTTAGTAGCTTGCATACAATTTAACAAAAACAAAAATATGCAGTGAAATGTCATTCACCCTCAACAAAGCAGCATACATCACTAGTATAGTGACCTGATTGGTTGAAGGGTACATAAATAAAAAGTGCAGCATTTGGCTAAATTCAGTATTGATTTCAGTATGTACATGCAGCACCTGCCCATTCCAACCATCAACTTATAGATTAAGCAAGCCTGCATATTACGGTAGAAAACAGTTGTTTGGCAAAACACACAGGCTAAACGACTTAATGCCAATGTCCCATGCTTTTCTGGCCTGATGAAGATATAGTAGTCTTGTGATCCGGATTGTTTGTGGTGTGTCCAGAACCAGAAATCTAAGTCAATGGGGGAGAAAGTGACATATACAGAACAAATACAGTGTGCTAATTAGGGACTACAATCAGTGACCTGTTCTACACAATGTCAGTTCAACTAAACGCGTCATAATTAGTTATAATCACCTTAAAGTTAAGAAGACGAGAGAACTTCAAACAGTCTTCCTCTTGGGGGGCCACCTCGTAAATGGTGTCGCTCAGCTTAACATACTCACTCAGTTGGACCTGTGGACATCAGAAAGCATCCCAACACTTGCAGATAAACACACAAACTGACTATTCACTTGCATTCAAATATAGGTCTACACAATATATTTTAAGGAATGAGAGTTAAATATCAAATAGAAGCATAAGGATCTTGATTCCTCTGCAGTTCAACTGATAGTGAATCACATAAAGAAACAAAGTGTCTTTAGAATGCCATTTAAAAAAAGCCTCAATAATAACAACTGTGACAAAAAATAACAGTGTTGCAGTCAAATAATTTCCTATTTTGTATAACTTATTACATTATTATAATTATCATTTTTATAAATAAATAAATATTAAACATAGTTAGGCCCTATAGCTGTCTTTTCCTTTCTAATCCAGTCAGCAGTTGTCACACGGTGTTAAGCTTGTTTGCTAATACTAATGACATACAGGCCTGAAGTCATTGGTGTAATTCTCAGCTCTCAAAAACGTCTGAATGTCTTTGATGTTCCCCAGAGTAGCGCTCATCCCAATAATCTGGGTTTGGTCTGGAAAGAGAGAACATAAAAACTGAATCGAAAATGAAAAAGAGAAAATTAGTTTCATTTACCTTTCACAAAAGCCACTAAGAACCATACCAAAGGACATTTGTGTCACAGGTCACTTACTGCTCATGTATAAGACTTTAGCCAGGGTCATCTCAATGACAGCACCTCTGCTGCCATCCCCTAGCATGTGAAGCTACAAATAAGATACAATAAGATAAGATAAAATAGGAGAAATAGAATACAAATAAAATAATCTACAAAGAAGAATATGCAAAAGAACTACAAATAACATATCTTTATACACAATAGGACACGAGTAGTAGAGATAAAATGCAAACGCAGAATGTAAATGTCAACATTATTGGCATTAATAAATACACAAAGGAATACAATTACCAATGTTTTAAACCTCTTACTGAAATGCAACGCAAATGCAGAATATAAATGTAAACATTATTGGCTGTAATAAATAAATAACCAATGTTTTAAACCTATTACTGGAAAGCAATGCAAACTCAGAATGTACATTATTGGCAGTAATATAAAACCTACAACTGCCTTAAAATTTGAGAGGAGTGCATATAATACACTACCCACCTCATCTACGACCACCAGGCCCATGTTATCCAGCCTGCCGTTCTCTATCAGAGAGTTGACCAGGCTGTGGCCCTTCTCTATGGTAGCAATGTACAGAGATCTCTTGTTCCTCCGCTTCACCGGGGGAAACCTTCCCTTGCTGCCAGCGTACTCCTCCACCATGAAGTCCAGCTCCAGACCAAAGCCTGCTAACCCACGCACCTGCATAAAGTAATGGAGGAAATAAATATAGGTTTATGTATGCAGAGGCAGCATTGTCTAGATATTTAATGGTATATTTTTGGTAAGAAAATCATTTGAACACTTTGGAAAGGTCTTGTAAAGGCCTCATATATACAAACAGACTGCCTGATGATATGTATAAACAAAGTACTATAAACACTTAGTATGCTGTGATGTTGATGGAGTTAAAACAAGCCCAAAAATGATGGGAACCACTGGTCCAGTGGGGCTATCTCAGCCTGAATGGTTGTGGGTTTAAACCCCAACATCTGCAGTCTACCTAGGCATTAAAAGTTAACTGTAGGTCACTTTAGATAAAAGCATCTACTAGTAAAGAGTAATGTATGGACACAATACACTATGCTCAAGTTTGATTGCATATTTTATTCACCCATAAAGCTGCTTGGTACCTTTTCTTGGACCAGTGATATGTAGGGTAGAATGAACAGGCAGTCCTTCTTTCTGCACAGCAGCTCCTTAAGGATGAGGATCTCAGCAACCAGAGTCTTCCCTCCGCTGGTCGGGAGAGAGTAGATCAGGTTCCTTCTCTCACGAACACTGTCTAGGTTCAGACATGTCTTCTGCCAGTCTGAAATGTGAAATAAACATGTTTTTAAATGATCACCACATTGCACTCTCTTTTAGCTTATATTACAAATTATCCACCGGTATTTTTTATCATTTACTTCTTAAAAAAAAAGACATAAGTGTTGAGTTAAAACCAAATAAACATGTCGAATTAAATCACCATATAAGTCGTTTATTCCTCGCAGCTTGTATATCAGTTCCTTCACTTTGGTGGGAAGACCAAAGAAGGGGCCGAGGTCTGTTGTCACCGTGGATACTGTTTCCATGGCCTGCATGGCAACATTGATTTCCTCAGTGACCACAGCCTCTTTCAGCACCTTAGCACATGAGACACTGGAGGGGGCCCTGGCGTTGCTCAACATCGCCCTCTTCAGGTGATCTGTCATACTGCGCCTGGCTTTAGAAAAAACACCAGAGGTTTGTCCTTCTGTAGTATTTACAACCCCCATCTTAGTTCTGCCTTCACTGGTCCTCTTCTTGATCCTTAAGGGTGTAGATGTTTTGTCTTCTTGTAACAATTCGCTCATCTTCATATTCTCAACGTCATCTTCGCTAAGGTCAAACTGTGTGGCTGCCTGGTAGGTCCTCGAATGACTTGTCTTTGAAGACGTCTAGGATGGAGTCGGTGAGACGGTCATCACTGTGCCTCTGCAAACGCAGCTCAGTGAATCCTGTCTGTGGCTGGTCCACTGGTCTTCTGTCCACTGGTCTGCTGTCCAATGGTCGGGTGTCCACCGGTCTGCTGTCCACCGCTCGGCTGTCCACTGCTCGGCTGCCCACTGCTCGGCTGTCCACTGGTCTGCTGTCCACTGGTCGGCTGTCCACTGGTCTGCTGTCCACAGCCTGTTGAGGTTCTTGTTTTCTTGCTATTTGCTCCACACAGTCGAGTTTAGCCATGACAGAGCTGTCACCGAGGATACTGTCATAATCGCCAAACAAGTCCTCATTGTCACTGCAATACTGACGAGAAAATGGAACAGTTAATACTTAGTTCATCGTTTTGGTTTTTTTTAAAGCAAAAATACAAGACAAAAATGGTATCTTTCTTATCTTATTACAATAATACATACACTTCATCATTATCTTACCTCGGGGGGATGTTCATCAGCCATTAAACCGTTTAGCATCCCCTTTTCTGGACCAGTTCCCCTTTTCTTGGCAGGTGTCAGGTTGCTGTTGAGACTGTCTCTTGTCCTCTTCCTTGTAGACACCCGTTTGACTTTAAGTTCTTCTTTCCCAGCATTCATTGTTAATGCCTTGACACAGCACACTAGCCATCAGAAAAATACATCTTCAACAGAGTCAGCTACCAACATATCAACTCACTGCTTCAATGCTGTGTGGAAACATTACTGTAACGGACAGGCTTTGCTCGCTGTAAACACAGGCGACACCTGTCAAATTAAACAATGCCAACCGCAACAAAATCACGTTAGGACACATTCACGAAAGCTCTGTTCCGTGACAAACAACATACGCGAAAACGTATTTTAAATAATGGAAAATTAGCATCATATAACGGTTAAAACGTAAAGATGCATCTGAAAGACTTGAACTGCTAAAACCCAGCAGCAGCAGCAGCAGCAGGGCAACCTTCATGACGTCACATCCGTTTATAGTTTTCTTGAGGAGATTTGATAACAGTAAAATGAAATGCGACATTTATGAAAAAAACGACTTAATTGTCTTATAATATAACTTGGCAATACATTGAAAAAAGACACAAACTCAAGCGAAATGTTAATGCATTAGTATCCCATTCCAGTTTGTTTACACCGGAACTTACGTCAGACAACATCCGGCACATTTCCCCCCCTGTGCGTGTACCCTGGCAGGTCAAGATGCAGGCTTTCCGAGGAATGCAGACATTAAGACACATGTTCATCCAGCGTGGAGCCACCAGTAAGACACCTTTATATTACCGTTATATGTTGGCAGTAATCCGACAGCCTAACGTGGACTCAGAGAAGATGGCGAGCTGCGTAAAGAGCATCCTTTCAGCTCTCATTTGACCGAGTGTGTGGCTAATGCTAGTGGTTACGAATGTCATTCACAAGCATAGCATTATTAATACGGCTAAGGTTTGTCGTGATTATAATGTTTTTACAATGATGCATGCTCGTCAAAAGCTCTACGTTTGCATGCAACCCTTTTTTTTTTTTAACTGTGTTTCCATTTCAGGCCTGAGAAGTTCATCAACTGCCTCAAATGTAACCCAACAAAACGACGATCTGGTATGCGTATGCCGTTTGTAAAATGCTGATTTTGAAATGAGTAATTGCATTGAAATAGTTGTGTTTATATCTAATGTCTAACCGCTCCCCCATCCATAATAAGCCTGTGCAGATGGAAAACCCTTTCAAGGAGCCCCAGAAGGGCTGTATTCTGTGCAACATCACGTTGGACTACAAGAATACCCAGGTATGTTATATACGTTGTACTGATGCTCATCTAAATCCACTGGAGACGTCCACACATGGTTCCCTATATAGGAAGTGGACTGGCCAATCCCCACAGCTCTTCTGTACTAAGTGCAGAACTAGCCAATCGGCACCAGGCCCTGATGAATGCATGAATCAATACCAGAGAGACAACAGTGTGTCTTTGTTTTTGCTGCATATTTTAATGTGGTTGATTTCCCCTAATCTGCTGAATCATAGGCTCAGTTATGTATAGCATTACTTCAGTCTTAATGAAAGACCTTATGTTAGACTTGGTCTGGCCAAGCCTAATGAGCAGGTCTTTCATTAGGACCAATTTGAGGTCTTCGTTTCCGCTGGTTGACCATCCTCTCTCGAGCACATGAGTATGTGAGCAAGATATGTTTTTAATGTATTGTTATACAGAAAAAGGTTAATTAAGTTAATTTATTAGTCACCTTGTGTAGGATTAACACCGTTTGTCATTACCTAGTCAACATCAGTCATGACTGAGAAAGTGAAGACTTGACTGATAACCATCTCTGAATATATAACGCAGTGATTTTGTCCACACTAGGCATTATATTTGTTGCCTTTACAAAGCCACATTTCATTGGTTTCAAACTTTCATTGTACATTTACATTTGTACATTGACCATTTCTCTTGCAGTTGCTTTCCCAGTTTATATCCCCACATACGGGTAGAATCTATGGCCGACACATAACAGGTAAGGAAATATGGATATATAAATAAAATATATGCCAATTAGGTGGATGCAATGATAGGTTATCTAGTTCATGTGGTTTGTGTCTTGTGTTTTTACAGGCTTATGTGGAAGAAAACAGAAGGAAGTTGCCAAAGCTGTCAAAAAAAGCCATGCAATGGGTGAGTCTTAGTTTGTACCATTGTTATTTTTTGGAGAGGGTATCCAGCTTGAAACACAGCAGTCAACCTTTTAACCCTCCTGTTATGTTGCGGGTTGACCCGTTTGAAAATCTAGGAAAAATATTTAAAATAACTTTCAGTATGAAACTTCTTCTGTTGGCATTAATTAGTGTAAACAACATCCAAAATAAAAACGGTTCATGTCAAGCATTTGCAATCCCCCCCACATGTTCATATCACAGAGATACTGTTCGGGTCAATTTGACCCATCAGTGAAAGTGGAGGCTAAAAGGGGTTGATCATTTCTTTCTCTGCAAATATGAGACATACTCCCTTCCACCATATTCTCTCACTCTCTCACTCAGTTTCTACCTCCCTCATTTATTATGACTTTGATGAGAACGTTAGATTTTCTTGCGGGAAAATCTAATTTGACCCGGTAGTGACCATTTCTTTCTTTGCAAATGTGAGACTTACTCCCTCCCACTATATTCAGATCCACACACACACATGCACTTTTTATGTTCAGACAAATGGAAAAAGAATGAAAACACACACACCAACTTGTTCATGTTTTTTTCATTTCTGGTTCTATATAATAAAGTTTACTTTGAATACAAATCCTTATGACTGATTTGGCTTGATTTTAAGTGAACAGGTGAAATTGACCCTGAACAGAAGAGGTGTCTCATCTCTATTTATCAATATCTCATGAAAAAATAGTTTTAAAAGTGGAACACACATTTAAAGAAAACCTAATGTTATGTAAAACTAATTTTGATATCAACGTTTTTCCAAAGTACATCGAACATGTTTTTCTGATGAAAAATTTATGTTATCCTAATGGAACAATAATCTGAGAGGTTAATAACACTATTGCTCTAAATATTGATTTAATTGTTAGTAATGAGGTACAAAATGTTTTTGGGGATTGTTTGGTTTGACAATTTTTGGACATTTAAACATGCTCTGGGTCAAATTGACCCGGGAACATTTTTGTTGTTCATGACAAATGAACAGGAGGGAACAGGAGGAATGCTAAAGATAACAATGAGGCCACTTGCAATGATTATGATTGTGATGATTGATTTATAGTTTTCCTAATCCATTCAGATGTATGGCCTCCTTGATCATTTACATCTAAGTCACCTTGTGTGACTGCATTTTGTACATGGCCATCTACCATCTATGATTTTTCACTCTCAATGCATATTTAACCATAACACTGCTGATTTTGTTTTTCATTTTCAGGTTTCATGTCAGTGAGCCACAAGCACCCACAGTTTATGAAGGATCCCAACATCTGTGTTGTCAAAAAATTTGAGTAGTGCATACAATGTTTATTAAATTATTTCTTTATTAAAGTCAAAGTTCTGAATACATGTGCATGTATGCCATTGTTTATCTCTGTTGAGTATTATTGTTTATTAATAAATGTAATTTAATTACATTTGTACAATCTCTTTATTTATTAAAGTTATGGTCGTTTGTCGTCGATCCACGCATTGTTAATGCTCCTTTACTGATTTTTGCTAGGAGGCAATGAATGGCAGGTCCAGGTTACATCAGTACAGACTGGAAGGGATCAACTCTACTCCACAGATCGGTGTTAAGAGAAATATGTTTATATGAACATCACTTGTATGTATAGCGCAATTGAATCAAAAGGAACTGTTGAAAATAAATACATTAATTGAATTGTAAACCAATTCCTGTGCAAAGAGGCTAAGGTCAACACCAAGTCTTCCTCGAAAGAGTTCTCTTATCCATTTCGGCCAAGATGCATATCTTATTTAAAGCCCTTTTTTACCATCACGTGTAGCTACCCTATAGTGACATGATGTATGATAAATCAGCCTACCTGTTGGTACAGTCCACTGGGCAGGCTGGTAGGTTGACATATCCACACACACACATCTGGGTGGACGCTCCCACTTGTAATGTCATTATAGGGTAGATTCTGTATTGGCTAATCAATGTCACATATAGGGGCCTTTTAATTGAACCACTGTAATGTTGAGCTATGGCTCAGGATCAGAGGCAACTTGTGGGCAGGTGAATGTTGGAGGGTCGAGGCGCTCTGCCACAGGGATGCCCTGAATGGTTAGAGTCTGTGTGTGGAATAAAGGAGAGTGAGGGAAGCGTCTCTTCAGGGAATTTTCGAGCAGCAGGTTCCCTCTGATCGAAGGTCTGAGGACCCCTGGTGATGGAGAGGAAGCCATTTTGAAGACAATGACCACAATTGTATGTATGTATCAGGGAAATCTGGGAGTGAAATATTTATGTTCTATTTTGAACTTTTTTTTGGTTTCATTTTATATTATCCCCATATTATATATTATATTTTGTATATATAAGATTTGTATTTACTGTACAGGATAATTGTCTTCCTTTCACCAACAAGACAAATTCCATGTGCAGGTAAACCTACTTTGCGTTCATCGGCGCAATAATGTGTGGTGTCTTTCTAAATATGAATAATTGTAAATAGAAATGAAAATGGAAACGTACTGAGTGGACGTCCTGAATGTATTCCTTTTAAAGTGTACCTTTTTCTGGGATAAGTGACTTCTTCTTGGAGATCATTTTTCTGAGAGTGGTCAACTCTGCAAGCAACATCTGCACCTCCTGTTCGCTCTTCTCCACCTTCTTGCATTCCTTCTGTTGATGGTGAAGCACAAACCAGTGAAGACCACACCCCATGCCACTGACAACTCAATATTCTACAACAATATTCTTAAAAGGCACCTATTTTACATCCTGATGTTTTTGTAAAAAGTGGCCCATTTGTGCAAGTGTCTACAAAAATAAATGACGGCTAGATCAACCTACCAGTGGACCATACTAAATGGCAGGCTGTGATGTCACAAACAAGTAGATACTGTAATGGCTTGTAATGGCTATCCAAACACACACCTGGACATAAAAACCCTTTAAAAACATCTTACCTGCAGTTCGGCCTGCATCGAGCTGTACATTTTGTTAATCTCCATCACCTCTCTTTGTGTGTCGTCTTGAGAGAAGAATTTTGACCTTGGAGCAAACGTATCATTGCATAATTTACATTTAGTTTCTAATAATAATTTTTTAAAAACTGAAAAGAGTGGAGAGTAGCTATATGAATGAGAATACAAGGCTAGTATTTTTTGCATTATTATTATTATTATTATTAGTGGTCATACATACAAGTTACCAGAGTTATCAGAGATGTACATAAAGGCCTTTGGCCACCTACTTGTGCTTTTGCACAACACGGTGGTAACCTGCTGATGAACAGGGTGCACATGATGTCCTGTACACCACGTCTTCCTGGGAACCTAGGTTGTTGATGACGACAGGAATCTTATGGAAGCGTCTAGGAATGAGGGAATTGAGCAATAAGCCATGAGATGCCGTGGTTTACAGTGATTTTAGAACAGCTAAGGCTTATTGCTTTTATAAAACGGTTACTGAAACAGTTACTATAGACTACCTAGTAAGATTTCACAAAATAAACACACAGCAACATAAAATGTGAATCAGAATCAAGGACCGGAACTATCCGTTTAATAAATACAGATTTAGTTATAGCAAAGTAGACATCGCTGGTCTTTCTATATGTATTATTGATATGTCGGTTGTATCATTTCCTTTTGAATAGACGTGGTCTCGTGTAGCTCAATTCGTAGATTAATTAACACTGGTCGGGGTTAGGGGTTTGATTCCCCCCTGGGGCCAGCCATGCTAAGAATGTATGCTCTTAAGAATTGAATGCGTTTAAGGTATTGTAACCAACATGCTTTGGATTGAAAATGTCCACCAAGTACTTAATAGGAATAAGCTTTGAGCTTACATAAAATCCCTTTGACAGAGAATATAGAGCACATAAAGTATAATGACAGCAACTTACAGGGAGTTCAGATCATGTGATTAAGGAGCAGGTAGAGTGTTATGCCTATAGGACTGTGGACATTGGGTTTCAAACCCACAACCTTTTGGCTGGGAGTCAAGCACCCTAACAACTAGACTAGGTTTACCTGTTATATAATCTCGGATCCAGCAGTCGTACTATGTTATAGCAGAACTTCTGGGGGGAGACGGCACAGAGCCTGGGCTGGAAACCAAAGGCTGCAAGGCTTGTTTCCCGTTTCATTACGAAGATATTCTTCATAAGAAAACTAATTTGCGCTTTACAGACACTTTTTTACAGTGTACTACAAGAGTTTGTGTTCACCAATTACACGCTTACAGATCCCCGACTGAAACAAATAGAAAGAAAGTGAAACTCCCCATTCACCCAGAATTGAGCTTGTCTGCCATCAGACTTTAGATATTAATCTAAAGTCTGTTTTGTGAGACTACCTGTTGTGTGACCGAAATGCGGCGTATTCTGTTTCATGGGTGGAGCCAGTGGATGTGACCTCGCTGGGCGTCAGCAGCAGGAAGATCAGGTCAGGATTGGCCAGAGCGTTCATCAGGCTATCATAGACGAGCCTTTCCCTCAACGTCATTCGTTGCTCTGTGTTCCTGCGCTGTCTGTACCAGCCAATTAAATTATCCTAACATGAAACAGATATAAAGTATTAAAACAGATTGTGTTACTAACTCATTGGTGACAATGTACTATAGACTTGCCTGCTGGTTGTCTGGCAACATCTTCCTTAATACATCCATATCTACCTCCCCTGCTCCATTGTAAAACCTACAAACAGACACAAACCAAAGCCTTACTTGATGCATCACATGAAATTTCGAAAACGTGTGTTTGACTATTTGCCTTTGGCTATATAGTCAATGTTTGTTTAGTGGTGGTCATTTTATTTGATACTTGCAATATAACCCACAAGTAATGACAATACTTACTTATTTAGTCTGTTGCATGTAATGTGTTGTTGTACATCTGGAACAAAAGTTGAATAAAAGTCAATGATGCATGTATTTCAAGGTTGGAGACCTGGTGCAGTTGCATTTGATGCATAATATGTGGATGAAGCAGTGGGAAGTGACCAACAACTTACAAATGGTGTGCTCAAAATAAACATGATCATTGGTAGAATCAGTGATGGCTCTCTTTTCTTCTTCTTTGCTTTCTCCAAGAATGAATCCCTCCTACAGAATAACACACACATCATCTATACTGACGACTAGCAATAACAGCACAGTTTTCAAATCAATTTCACCCCAATTGTTTCCCCTTCCCTGATTGACATTGCAGTTTATTACATTACAAAGTATATCCTTAACTATGAGCAGTAGCAATTGTCAACCAACTGAAATCTGATCTATATACAACAAGTAAATGTGTTTACACGAGTTAGGAAATGTTTACTTTCTTCTCCTTGTGCCAGCAGGAAAACTTCAACCGCTCCCACGATAGCTATCTAAACGACGCTAGCCACCAGCGAAACAGCTAACCGACCCGTTTTTATATATTGAACTAACGTTGTTTGCTTTGTGAAGAGCACACTGCGTGAGTGAATAGTGCACTTACTACATCTGAATCTGTGTTTAGGTGATGAAACATCACCGAAGCGAGAACAATCCCCGGCATGTAAACAGTGGAGTCCGCCATGCTTGGTTCGAATGCGTTCTCAACAGCGCGGGCTTTAATGAACTCCATTTCCCAGAAGCCCCCTGGCGGGAGGGCACGCGAAAAGAACTACAACCCTGGACCCGACAGACAGTGCTTTTATTTGAACGGTTTGGACTTTACCGTTTCTCAAATGACGGCACTAAAGGTGTCAACAAAAGGACCATAGCAGGTTAAGGACATAATAATAATAATGGAATTTTAATAATGCCATACAGTTTCAGGGTTATTGGCTCGCCAATACATCATGTATAAACTTGACTGGTATAGTTAACATATTGTAGTAAGTAAGTAACACACTGCTACATTTGAACTCACCTGGATTTCTCCATTTTCATGAATGGGCAACGTTTGATAACGCAATGTATAGTGGTAAGTTTTAGTGAAATGTCCACACTGTATACAACATTAATAAACACAAATTAAATTAATCAATTCATTGTGCCATAAACAGTCCTAGGTTCACGCGCTGAACAGCTGACCTCCGTACGAGACCCCTGATTGGCTGAAAGTGTAGCGAGGGTCTCGAGCGCGTTAATGTGCAACAGCTTTTTTACCCCACCTAACTGTCATTCTCCGCTGAGCTGCGGGGGCCGTCGGACACACCGTTATGAAAGATATATAAACTCATGAAAGCAACTCAAGACGACGTATGAAACGATATCTAATATCCTTTTTTTTTTCTTTTTTTAAATTAAATAACGCACTCGGTTTTGTATGTAGCTGTGTGGGATATGCCCCTCTTTAACCGCCCTCCGCCGTCCACTTCGGCATTTCCTTTACGTTGTCCCGTCCATTTTCTCCCGCTGACACTGTTTCAGCGAAGCGCATTGTAGGCCTACTCGTCTCCAAAAAGACTAGGACCAGGTCCGGATGGAGGACCCCCGGACCACAGCCCTGGTCCTGTTCCAGGTGTGGGTCTCGGTGCTGCTGGGTCTCGTCATGCTGCCCGCGATGTTCGGCCTCTCCCTGGGCGTCACGGGGGTCTACATTCAGATACTGGTCCGCATCTTGGAGGTGAGTGGGCCTAACAAAAAAAGTGGCAATGATGGATACTTAGTGTAGAGGGGTCAGCGAGGGTCTGCCCCACACACACCTGGTCCCCAAGGTCCTCATCATCATGTGTTGCTTTTGGACAGTGGGCCACCCTCAGGATCCAACGGGGACGCAAGGAGATGCCCGGTGTGTCCACCCCCCTACCCCTCAACGGTGAGGAAGCACCCTGTCTGTAACCCCTCGAGATACAACACGACATGGATCTGGAATAGTGACCCTGCCTTCGTAATGCATGATCAATAATATTTAACATTATGATCTAAATTGTTGTTGTTGTTGCACGTATTGGCATGTGACCAGGGCGTCATAATGTCCTGTTGTGTGTTGAGGTCTTTTTTAATTCAGTTCTAGACGCTGACACTGCTCATGTGACTGTGTGTGTGTGTGTGTGTGTGTGTGTGTGTGTGTGTGTGTGTGTGTGTGTGTGTCTCTGTGGGCTGTGTGCGCTTCACAATAGTCAATTCTTGCTGGCAACCACCACCGACTCTCTTTCCAGCAATATAAACACACGGTGTGCCTTTGGGCAGTGATGCAAGCCTTGGTTACATAACTTTAGCACAATATTCAGCCCCTCACATGCAAATTGCAATAGGCTGTGAAGCACAGTCTCTGTGTTTGCAAATTCACTGCTTCATCTGCTTCTTGCAAAATTGTAGCGTTAACAGTCAGGTTTGGGGTGGCCTTTTACAGAAAACTGGAACTGCAGTTTTATTTTAGTCTTGAGGCTCACAGAGAAGTTGTGGCCTTTCCACTGTAGACAAAAAAATGAAATTGGATCTTGCGCAATAATATCAGAAAGACACTGACTTTGCATGAATGGAACTATTGAACAACTTGGATTGTTGTTTTAGAAAATGCAATAAGTAGTTAAGACTAATGTGTTAATGTGTCATGTATAGGCCGACTCTGTTGTATTGAGTCGCATAACACTTCTATGATTAACCATTTCCTTACATATTGTAAAGATTATATCATTGAGGAACGGTAACCCACACACACTCTTGTTCAACACTCATGTTCAACAATGTTGGTAACTTAGTGCTTTAAGAAGCAAAAGTAGGACAAACAAATAAAGAAGTTGCTAAGTATAAGTAAGTTAGAGTATATATAGGGGGGCAGGATAGTATATTGGCTTAGATCTCCCAGCCATAAGGTGCTGGATTTGATCCCCAATGTCTACAGATACCTATAGGCAGTCTTGAACAAGATGCATAACATTATAAAATAAACTAAGATAAAAGCGTTTAATTAATGACAAAATAGTGTAACACTTTAGATTAGGGACCACATATTCACCATTAACTAGTTGCTTATTAGCATGCATATTAGTAGCATATTAGCTCTTCATTAGTCATGATAAACCACTTATTAATGCCTTATTCTGCATGACCATGTTCAACAACTATGAGGCCATTAACTAAGAGTTTCACCTCAATAACCTCCTAATTACAAATTACTGATAGGAAGTAAGGAAATTGTTGTTCTATTCTCATGTAACAAAACACAAAACTACAAGTGTTAATAGTGTCCAAATAACTCTACATTAAGTCTTTCTAACTCAGAATATGTTCCCCAGTCTAAATGAGGTCTTGCTCATAACCTATATACTAATAGTTTGACACTTATTAAACCACACAGGTTCCCTACTCTAAAGTTGCCTCCTCTTCACACTTAGTTAATGGTGAATATGTGGTCCCTAATCTAAAGTGTTACCCAAAATACTAATAAACTATTCCTGCAATACTAGGCATGCTCTAAGTAAAGTTGAGTGATTTTGGGGAGGTGTCTTGTAAAGTTCAGTGTATTTTCCACAGGGATCATTCAGCGCGAAGGAGGCTCCATGGAGCAGGAGATGCTGGAAGTGCGGGGGTCTCGGCCGGGGGGGTCCCTGGCGGAGGGGGAGTTTGCCCTGGGAGACGTCTTCTACTTCCACAAGAAGGGCATGGAGAGCATCGTGGACGACCAGGTCACCCAGTGCTTCTCCTCCGAGGAGCTGGCCTCCTGGAACCTGCTCACGCGCACTAATCAAAACTTCTACTACATCAGCCTCCGCCTCACCGTGGTGTGGGGCGTGGGTGTCTTTGTGCGCTACTGCATCCTCTTCCCTCTCAGGTTATTTTGCGAGAATGCTCCTCCTTCCACCTTTCTTCTCTAAACATTTGCAATTTATAGGAGCAGGATAGTAGTGGGTGTTCGAGACCAGACTAAATGGTTCTTTGTTCTCCTACTTCCTACCTGCTCCTTAATGTCATGTATCTGAGTCCACTGAATCCAAACAGCTGCTAAACCAAATAGCAGCAGTAGTAAACTTTCACAAACATTTCAGCTTTCAGAGAGTAAAAAGTACTCTCTTTCTGGTTTGACCCTAACACATATATCTCCAGAAGGTTTACCCAAGGAGGTCTTTTACTTTGAAAACAAACAAATATCGAACATATCCCACTCCAGTATCATTTAGTCTTAGAACAGGTGTAGAGGAAACTGTGTTTTTTGTTATTACATGTAAACTGCAGTAACAGATCTCCTCTCATCTGTCTGGTAGGATTACACTGGCTATCATCGGCTTGACCTGGTTGGTGATCGGCACTACCCTGGTAGGGTTTCTACCTGAGAGCAGGTATAGTACAATACAGAACATCACTCTCTCTCCAAGCTAAAACCACAAAACTAAGTTATAACCATGTTAGTCAGTCACTATGGTTTTAATACTGTATCTCTTGTCATGTGCGTGTGTGTGTGTCTGCATGCATGCTTGTGTGTTGCAGTACAAAGCAATGGCTCAGTGAGCGGGTGCATCTGATGTGCTACAGGATCTGCGCCCGGGGTCTCTCTGCCACCGTCCATTATCATAACAAGTGCGTGCACGTGTCATCACATACACTGTGCAACGTATCAAATACACTGTGCACATATCACATACACTGTGTATGTATCTCTTGGCTTTTGCTACATTATAACCAGGGCCCTCATTTATGAAAATTGCATACAAAGAAATCTGTGCTTAAACCATGCATACACATTTTTTCGCCAAAACGTGGGATTTATCAATTTGTTCTTGGCTTTAAAATGTGCATACTTTAGGAGAAAATGTATGCACAGGGTCTGACCATGTGTACGCACAGAAAGCGGTAGAGTGGATAGGAAAATCTTTCCATGAAAGAAAATGCAAAGATGACTAGTTAATGCTTTTGACCAACTTATACAAATACAATTTCCCCCCGGAAACTAATAACCCTAACCCTAACCCTAACCCTGATTTTGAATGATCGATGTAGACTGATGTAAGCCTATACAATAATTACATCAAGATCCAATATAAGATAATTCGACTATGCTGCATGCATATTACTAACTGAAATCATGTCATTAAACTATAAAATTAGGGCAATTATGGCTGATCTAGCGTAATTAGAGTATGTGGTGGGGGCTGATCTAGTGTTATTAAAGGATGTGGTGGGGGCTGAGCTAGTGTTATTAAAGGATGTGGTGGGGGTGGTCTAGTGTTATTAAAGGACGTGGTGGGGGGTGGTCTAGTGTTATTAAAGGATGTGGTGGGGGGTGGTCTAGTGTTATTAAAGGATGTGGTGGAGGTGGTCTAGTGTTATTAGAGGATGTGGTGGGGGGTGGTCTAGTGTTATTAGAGGATGTGGTGGGGGGTGGTCTAGTGTTATTAAAGGATGTGGTGGAGGTGGTCTAGTGTTGTTATTAGAGGATGTGGTGGAGGTGGTCTAGTGTTGTTATTAGAGGATGTGGTGGGGGGTGGTCTAGTGTTATTAAAGGATGTGGTGGGGGGTGGTCTAGTGTTATTAAAGGATGTGGTGGAGGTGGTCTAGTGTTGTTATTAGAGGATGTGGTGGGGGGTGGTCTAGTGTTATTAGAGGATGTGGTGGGGGGTGGTCTAGTGTTATTAAAGGATGTGGTGGAGGTGGTCTAGTGTTGTTATTAGAGGATGTGGTGGGGGCTGATCTAGTTTTATTAGAGGATGTGGTGCGGGCTGCAGGCTGCATGAGAAGAAGTGAGCGTGTTTTCAGACACCAACTTACTGCACCAACTCATTGGCGGTGTCCAAGTCCTCTCCAGCCTCAGGTTTTTGGCTATTGGCTCGTCTCAGAGAGAGTTAGGAGATATAGCAGGAGTTTCCCAGCCTTCGCTAAGCTGTTGCATGGCGGCAGTTGTTGCCAGTATGATCATTTTATGCACACAGTACATTCAATTTGTTTCCATGCACCGCTGCAACAGTCTGTTGTCTGTTGTGTCTCTTATATCGGTCTGAACCGATATAAAGAGGGACTTCCAATCAAACATAGGAGCAATAGTCTGAAATCACCATCCGACAATGAATTAAATTACGTAAACAGAAATGCACTTGCCAATGACTAGCGATGCGCATCTCTAGAGGACTCGGTCAGCCTCAGCCCCACCAGGTCGGCATTCACACTCTTTTATAGCGCTTGATTTTAGATTAAAAATACTTCTCTGACAGACTACTGTGTGGGGCAGAGAGACCTCTGATAGGCTGCTGTGTGGGGGAGAGGGACCTCTGATAGGCTAGTGTGTGGTGTAGGGGGACCTCTGATAGGCCTCTGACAGGCTACTGTGTGGGGTAGAGAGACCTCTGATAGGCTGCTGTGTGGGGGAGAGGGACCTCTGATAGGCTAGTGTGTGGTGTAGGGGGACCTCTGATAGGCCTCTGATAGGCTACTGTGTGGGGTTTACCGCAAAACACTCACTCGCATACCATGTTATTTAGTTTAGAAGAGATCACGGCAGATTAGATTAAACTTCACAAGAACTCATATTTCACTATGTGATACATTTATTTTCTTTATTAACTCTTGGATAGATTTTCCCATTCACTCTTCCAATCCATTCAGCAATTTAATCGTCTATTTCCATTTTGTCATATTCATTCACACATTCCCCGTGGCATTAAAGGGGTTGTTTTGTGACCATAACCATAATGAGCTAAGCGGGCACAAGCGTAAGGATCGACCGGTAAGGAACCAACGGTATTTATCAAGGGAGATTGTGCGTGCGACAAGCCTAAGACCGCTTGATTAATACCAACTTTTTTGTGCGTACGAACTTTCTAAATTTCATGCGTACGATAGGATTTCAAACTTTTTCTACGAACTCTTGATAAATGAGGGCCCAGGCCGTTAATCATATTTTATATATGTTATGATGTGTTTTTTTATTAGTATATTATTTATTTAACTACGAATAGGAGAGAACATCAACAGTGTCTTTTTGGTCATTAAAGCTGCTCTAGGTAACTTTTTTATGGTCAAATATACCAAAATCGTCCCTATACTGTGTCAGGTAAGAGTGAGTTACGGAGATAAACAGTTTTTCTGCTGCTCCCTGTAGCCTGTGACCAATCAGGCAAGCTCTGAGGCTACTACTGCCTCTTCCTGTAGATTGTGTACATGTAATGGGACTGGGAGATAGGCGGTGACGTCAAGGAGGAGGTGGAGTTTGTTTGTTGTATACATTCGAATCCATGGAAGGCTGAACATATTTTTTTTAAAATTCAAGCCAACTCTTGGTCAACTAGCAAAAGTTACCTAGAGCAGCTTTAAATGAATGTTGTTAATGTTGTTTTTGTAGAGAGAACAGACCAAAGAAAGGAGGCATTTGTGTGGCAAACCACACGACACCGATCGATATCGTCATACTGGCCAATGACGGATGCTACTCCATGGTGGGTATCGTCTGATGGGCTGGTTAAAGATGTACTGGGTGTTTCATTGGTCAGCTGTGTAAGAAGTGTCATGCTATTGGTCCGTTGTGGTGCTCAGGTGGGCCAGGTTCACGGGGGCCTGATGGGGGTCATCCAGAGGTCGATGGTGAGGTCCTGTCCCCACGTGTGGTTTGAGAGGACAGAGATGAAGGACCGCAACGCAGTCACCAACAGGTGAGAACTAATGAACAGGTGAGACAGTCTGCAAATGGAGGACAAAAAGGGGCTTTGAGTGTCTATTTAAAACTCAAAGTAGCCTTCCTTAAGTAGCAGGGACTGAGCCAACTGTCTAAGATGTGAATGTGTTGGCAAAACGTTTTTTCCGAAATTAAATAATTATCATCTGGCTGGAAATGTTTGGCTGGTGAGACTCCTTCATGATCCAATAGGATGAATGTGTTTCACAAACACACATATACACACATTTCTGTATTTTCACATACACTACAGCTCACTTTTTTCTATGTCAAACACTGGGAGCCACCCATGCTAAAAGAAATGTATGCACTCACAGTTATAATTTGTGTGAAAACGTATTGCCACCATACATATAAATCACAACCAGCGCAACCTCTTCGTCTCCACTGTTGAATCCATCCTGCTGTATGGGGCAGAAACATGGACACTCACCTCTGCCCAGGAGAAATCGCTTGACAAGTGTTACACCAGGATGCTCCGTATGGCCCAGGACATCTCGTGGATGGGACACATGAACAATGTTGACCTCTACGCCGGTCTACCGCTGGTGACCACAAAGATATACGTCAAAGGAGACTGAGGCTCGCCGGCCATAGCGGTCATCGCTTCAAAACATCCTCTGGGAACCCATGCATGGTAAAGCCACACGTGGTGCTCGGAGGATAACATACGTGGACGTGCTGAAGAAGGACAATGGCTATGGCAGCGCTGATGAACTGCACTATGGCATTCTGGACCGGGATGTGTGGAGGGGTGTCATCTCAAGAGCCCAAACTGCCCCAGTGGCCTCGACATGATGATGATAATGACATATAAATCATTATATTATATATTACAGGCTGAGAGACCATGTGGCCTGTAAGAACAAGCTGCCCATCCTGATCTTCCCTGAGGGTAAGGGTCCACCATGCTGGTATGTCCCACCATGCAACAGCGCACACACACATTCACATACATGAACACAAATATACATACACTCACTCACACACACACACACACACACACCATGTACACACACATGCACATACATGCACACACACATACACGTTCATAGTTGGGTAATTGTTGTGGGATGATGTCTCAACAGGAACCTGCATCAACAACACATCCGTCATGATGTTTAAGAAGGGAAGCTTCGAGATCGGAGGGACTATTTACCCCGTAGCCATTAAGGTAATGAATGATACGATGAACATAATGAGTGTACAGTTAATTGAACATTAAGGTACTGCTGAGGTAATGAGTGTACTGTTGATTACACAGTAATGACGAAAGTAACATCGATCTGGCCACGTTTGTCTTCATTCTTCTGAAACAGGATGTTTTTATAAGAGGTCTTTTAAATAGCTTTGTCTCTGTTTAGAAGGCATCCCGGGCATTAGGTTAGCAACAAAGTGGGATTGGACGTCAGATGCAGCGACAACCAGACTTTGTAATTGACCTAAAAGCTCTCCAGAAACAATGACATGGTTTTTAATATATTCTCAAGTCCTATTTGCTGTCTCTTAACTCCAGTTAAAAAGAAAGTTTTTTTGTTTTTTTGTTTTTTTATCGTCAGTATGACCCGCGTTTCGGAGACGCGTTTTGGAACAGCGCCAAGTACAACATGGTCAGCTACCTGCTGCGGATGATGACCAGCTGGGCCATCGTGGTCAACGTCTGGTACCTGCCCCCCATGACCAAACAGGTAGGTGTGTGTGTGTGTGGGGGGGTGGTCTGGTACAGCCCTCCCGTTCAGATTCAGGACTGTGTACTTTAATCCTACAATTTCTTTGCTCATGATAGAAAGGAGTATATAAAAATATAAAACAGGTATACTGGTAAGTCAAAATATGAAACACTTTTGTGTTTCATATTTTGACTTACTGGTATAGCAAGGCAATAAAAATACAGAAAAATACACAGAAATACACAAAAATATAAACAAAAATATACATGAAATATACACAACTACAAAGTGGCTCAAGGTTTTGTAATGCAAATGAAATATTAAATATCGAAAGTGTTGCGATATTGCACATTGAATATGACATGTAAAGTGGGTATGGTGAATATTTCTCCAAGTCTATGACTTGCTCTCCTCTTTCTCTGCTCTCCTCTGATAGGACCAGGAGGATGCTTCTCAGTTTGCCCAGAGAGTTAAGTCAGCCATCGCACTACAAGGAGGGCTCATAGACCTAGCATGGTAAAAACAATTATACACACGTACATTATAATAATACATTTAAAACGCTTATATTTTGTAGTTGCTATACCTTCCTACAGGTACTGTGATCTGTGTGCTCTTTTATAAAGGGTCTTATACGTCTTATACACCTCTATCTCCAGGAATAGAGGTCTGAAGAGGTTAAGGGTGTACAATGTATGTAATGTATAGTAATTCTAATGTCTATCTCTTCAGGGACGGCGGTCTAAAGAGGGCCAGGGTGAAGGACTCCCAAAAGGAGGAACAGCAGAAGATGTACAGCAGTATAATCGTAGGACCCGAGGGCCCCAGCTCTCCTTTACACCTCCACACACAGGACTAAAGCTGTGGGCTATAGGGCTAGTGCATACTGGAACAGACTGAAACATACTGCACTATGGACATGTCAAAGTTGGAGATGTCAAAGTTAAAATATATAACTTCCATCAAAGCCACACGTCAGGCTTGGTCTATTTTGAAGAATATGCAACAAAGTGCTCATTACAAATTGTTCTATTAGGTGATCATCAGGATAATACAATTTCTGCTTTTTGTATCAAGACTTTTTTCAATTAACTTTTTAAGCAAAATCGTATTATTTTTCCCTTGAATGCTGGATGTGATTATTCAGTGTTTAAAAACAGTTACAACCCTAAAGCCCAGATCTATTTCTTCACATAATATCTTAACAGACAGATTCCAATTACATTTTGTCTGTGGTATGGACCATTTCCAAGTTAAAAATAATATAAGTTGAGGATTTTTCATGAACATGTATCTGTAGAGGCGTGTTTGTACCACTAGGAGGCAATGTTTACTTGTATGATGTGCCTATAAATAATATCGGCCTACCCAACAGTCTTCCTAAAGACTTGAGTCATATCTAGGATCCACAAGATCACTTCAAATTCATCAAAAGTTTTGAATGTAAAACTATAGGCTACATTTGATCTTGACCACTGATAATTAGGACAAATGACTTCGAGGATTAGCCCATACAGGCATTTTAAACTCATGGAAAATATATTGTAATACATACAATACAATATATTGTATCACTGTAGGCCTAATAATGAAAAGAAAACATGCATCTTGGGCTTGTTTATTTGATGTAGGCCTATCTCATCTAAAAACGTATAATTTATACACTCTTATTCAATTTTGTCATGGGATGGAGATATTACAGAGTCCCTTTTTTGTGTTAAATACCACTGATAGAAAATATTGTACAAAGTAGGTCTAGACTGGGGCTATGCCATGATTACTAGGGCAGTTAAATAAATACAAAATAAAAAAGCTGGTTTCTAATAAATACATTTAAAACGAAAAATACAAACAAAGAAGACTTTCCGAGAAAGTGACAACAACAAACAAAAAAATAGTCGGGGGGGGGGGGGGGGGGGGTATAGAGAAAAAAAAAAGGGATGTGAGCAGATGTGTATAGGCGCGACATGTTCAGTGTGACCGTCCCTTTAATAAAGAAACCACAGACTGTGAAATAGCGAGGAGTGATTCCTGCACACACCGCCAGCCAGAGCCGGCTTACAGCCCGCTGCCTCCCCCGCAGCCTCCCCCACAGCCTCCCCCGCTGCCTCCCGCACAGCCTCCCGCAGCCTCCCTGCAGCCTCCCCCACAGCCTCCCCCGCTGCCTCCCGCACAGCCTCCCGCACAGCCTCGCCCCGCAGCCTCCCCCTGCAGCCTTCACCGCAGCCTCCCCCGCAGCCTCCACCTCAGCCTCCCCCCGCTGCCTCCCGCACAGCCTCCCTGCAGCCAGCCTCCCTGCTGCCTCCCCACAGCCTCCCCGCAGCCTCCACCGCAGCCTCAGCCTCCCTCGTGCAGCCTCCACCTCAGCCTCCCCTGCACAGCCTCCACCGCTGCCTCCCCCGCACAGCCTCCACCGCTGCCTCCCCCGTAGCCTCCCCCAAATGTTTGTTCTCCCCCCTAACAAGATAGTGAATTATTAATAGGATCTAAAGCCCCGTTTTATAACCCCATTCTGGAGGTGGGATCCCCGCTCCGCCACACCATTTACTCTTGATGTATGTGTCTGCACATCTTTATATCCGATTTAATGTGATTCGGATAGATTTTCAAAGATACATCATAAAAGCCATCGGGGGGGTGACCCCTGTAAGGTCCGCAGAAGGCCCCACCGGCATGTCTCCAAATATGGTGATCAGGTTAGATCACTTATTGTTTTTTTTTTTCCCTTTTTGGGCTCTCAAGTGATCTATACAAACGCAATGCAGGTACACTGTAAGTAAATATGAATACATTGCTCAAATTGAATCACTCTTCTCTAGAAAATGCAGTCCATAGAGGAGGGGGGGGGGGGGGGGGGGACATCATTTTAAATCAGGGTTTGCTGGGAGTGGAGCTGTTTGCTGACCAGTGGCTAAATGACTGAGGCCCTTTTTTTCTTCTTCTTCTTCCCCCCTCTTAAAAGACTTGCCATTACTTACAGGATAACGACTTTAAATATACATTGTTCACCCCCCCCCCCCCCCCCTCCCCGAAAGGCATGCCGGGACTGCAAGCAGGCCGGGGGGGGGGAACAGCAGACGGCCATCAGCGATGAATATGGACTGAACACGTGGCGTCCGAGCGTTAATAAACAAAGTTTTGAGTGATGGTCTGTGATCATGTGTGTGTGTGTGTGTGTGGGTGGGGGGTATTAGTGGTGAGCTATCAGCCCTGGGAATCTGGCCGATCAAATTAAAGATGCAATTGCACAGATTACCTTATGATCATTAATGAACATAGGCCTGTGAGACTTCATAACACACCCATTTAGCAAGTGGCGCATGGTCAGTTCTACAAATAGGCCCTCAAATGACAACATGTGAGGCTCTGCTGTCATATTTCATTGGTACAGATAAAACATCAGTAGCCTACATGTTATATGTAGTTTTTTTTTTTTTTAATGAAAAACCTTGGATGATAACAATTTAATAGAAGTTATTGAGACACTGGCTCTTCCTATTCTTTATATGTCCCTGCTCATGGCTGGCCCTGTGCTAAAAGATAGGATATGACTGAGGACAGAGGATGTGATTCAGGGCAATAGGACATATAACATACATTCACAGTAAACCTGTTATCGCGGCCACCGTGAAGCAAGCCCGTCACAGTAAAGCCAAGACTAAACCAAGTTAACCGTGTACTTGGGCTACCACCAACCAATTTGTATTGTATAACACACACCTTTACAGGTCAGCTCACAGTGACACAAAGTTCAACAAAGTTTTATCTGAAGTATAAACATGTCAGTTTGAAAGAAAATGCGTTGAAGGCATTTGTGTGTGGTTATGTCTGTAGGCCTGTGTGTGTGAGTTTTTGTGGATGTGTGTGTGTGTGTGTGCGCGAATGTGTGTGTGAGGGAACTAGGACTAATTTATTGAAAGCACTGATTTGCATAGACTAATTGCTGTAGCTATTATTGGTCAGAATTGATTTTTTTGCTCTGTTTTGATTGAGCTGCAATTGAGTCTAAAGTTCCTCAAGTGTGGAAGTCATCGATTTGCGGTTGCAGTCCAGATTGTTTAGTTTATTACAGGGTATTTAGAAAATAATTACGTATTACCCAATGTAGTAAAATGGAAAATAATATGACAATATACATATCATTATGTATTAGATCTGTATAGTGATTTAGTATTTCATATATGCACATGTTTCTATACACAAAAACAATACACAGATGGTATACAACATAGATGAGATCATAAATCCTTCAACAAACTGATTGTGAGCTTTTCTCCGGCTATAAAAACCAGAGAAAACATGAAAAATGTCCTCCGGCGAGGTCCATGAAGGTGTCAAATTACAAACTACTCTTTGACCTTGGCTCCATGTGCCTCAAAAGGTATTTCTCCCTTTATTGACAGAGTGGCAGAATTCCACCTTGATTGTTGTGGGTCTTTGCCGCCACCGCCGCCACCGCGGTCGCCGCCATCCTCCCTTTGATTACTTTTGTTTCCAGGTCACCTCCCATCTCTGCCTGCAACTTTTTCAATTTCTCAGGGCTTGTTGTATGAAGACACAAGGCATTACTATCATACGCTGCCAGCCACACTGTGTGTGTGTGTGTGTGTGTACATGTGTGTGTGTGCGTGCACGTGTGTGTGTGTGTATGTGTATATGTGTGTGTGTGTGTGTGTGAATATACATTTGTGGCCAACACAAAAAGAGTACAAACTGTAAAAACGGAAAACCCCACAAAAGAAAGACCCCACATTCAGATCTGCTCACTGCATTTTTTTGGGGCCGTCGTTTGAGGATCTTGTCATGGTAGTGGAAAGACACACATACACACACACATACACACACACACATATACACACACACACACGTGAGTTCATCAAAGGAATAATCAAATCAGTGTCCCGGGTCATTAATATGAAATTATCTCAGCGTGAAGATTAATTGCGTTAAACTTACGAACGTGTGTTTTTTTTGTACGAATCTGCACGCGTGCGCAGGGGGTACTGGGGTTGGGGGGGGGGGGGGGGGGGGGGTGAGGGGGGGGGGGAGAGAAATGATAGATTGTGAGGCCGGTGGTGATGAATGGAGAAAGCAGAGGAACTAAATTGAAAGTGTACTCATCCGTTCTCCCCTCGCCACTAATGATAAATTGAGCATGTCACGGCGAACAATACGCGTTATATACACGTTTAAAGCTCGGCCTCGCCCCCCCCAACCCGGCCGGCTAGCTGGCTGCGCGGCGGGTCGTCAGGTAGCGACGTGTCCAACGGACGGCCTGGCGAGGAGGAAGGGGGCGGTCTGTCCATCACAGGCGGCGAGCTTTCTGGATCAGGGAATGCGTTGTACGCGTCTCTTATTGATGCTCAGTATGTTATAATGCATCTATCGATCCTTTTGATATCGAGGGCTATGGATAATGGGGTTCCCAGCGGTTCTGGGTTCAAAACCCTGATGGCTGTGGCCTTACCTGTCGCTGTCCTTAACCAAGACGCCCTAACCCCCCGCCTGCTCATTAAGCATGTGAATGTAGAAGTCATTGTAAGTCACTTTGGATAAAAGCATCTGCGAAGTGTTAACGCGGTTGTAGCTGATCCATGGTATAATCCACAGGGGTTAACTTCCACATCGACTGGCATCCGGCGCGAGTAGGAAGCGACAAACGCCTTCCTATAAATGAATGGAAATCGAATGGTTTATTTTGTTTTCCGAAACAAATGTGACAGGCAGAGGCAGCCGGAGTTACAGATGATCAAACTGCTATTAGGCTTGCGCCTGGCCTGGCACCATCTGACGCCGTTGATTTTAAATGATGTCGCCATCTGTGGGACCCTGACACTCGGGGAGAAAGGAAGACGCTCTCTCTCCTGTCTCCCGTCCTCCTGTTCGCAAACAGACACAATGACACCAGCGGCGGCGATCTTGCAGTACTATGAGCGGGATGTCTGGACACCGTGGAGCAATATTAAGCAGAATCGTAGAATCGTAATTATGGAATACGGAGATTGATTTCATACTCTATTTTAGGAGTACTATGTACTCTAAAACGATGTGCTTTTATGAATATGTTGTAAATTACATATTCATGTTTTTAATGTTGTTGTTGTTGTTGTTGTAGTACTGTCTGGAATGGTCGGTACAGTAGGCAATGTGTGTCTGAAATAATTTCCTACTGGGACAATTAAGTTTATCTCAATTCTTAAAAAGAAAATTATTTTCAAAGAGAAATGACATTGAATGATTTTTAATTTTCTCCAGCAGGTTCATATTTGGCAAGTCCGTGCAAAATGATACCCATCAGGTGATTCCTTCTGATCATTCTCTCTGGAGCAAAGTGTTTCATTTGTCTTTCCTCCCAACCGAAGCCAACACATCATCACCACCCCAACTCCACCACCACCACCTCCACCACCACTATCACAACCACCTCCACCACCATCACCACCATTATCACTACCACCATCATCATCAGTACCACCAGTATCACCACCACCATCATCACCACCCCAACACCACCACCTCCACCACCACCACCACCACCACCATTATCACCACCACCATCATCATCAGTACCACCAGTATCACCACCACCATCATCACCACCCACCACTATCACAACCACCACCATTATCAGTACCACCATCACCACCATCTCCACCACCAACACATAATCACCAACACCACTACCACATCCACCATCACAACCAACACCATCACCTCAATCACCTCCACCAGCACCACCTCCATGACCATCTCCACCTCCACCACCACCACCAAACTTGCAGCTGAGCTTCATCAATCGCATCTCCACCACACTACGCAGAAAGATACCCCCGGCTCAGCTGGAGCAGCACACTCTTTACAGCACAACTTCTCTGGGTTTTTAAAAATGAACACGTTTTAATTTCTCTGCTTGGGGTTTTGGACGGCCCCCAACGCCCCTATGCCCGCCCCCCCCCACCCCCACCCCCCGCCCTCCCGGACAATGTTGATGGATGATGTTTTAATGCGGCTCAATGTTATTTTTTACCGAACGCAGGGGGTAAAAACTATAAATTTGTACTTCATTGGCAATGATGGCGCCCTACGCATAAACGCGTGACGGCGATGCGGCGCCCGTGAATAATGGCCCGCCGCGCAGCAGATGTTGCCTCCGCACAAACCAATTCCTCCGATAAGATTTGCCGCAAGATTAATTGGCTACAGCTGTTTCATGGCCCACTGCAATCTTAATACATTTATGATAAGTTTAAAAGCTCGGCAGAGGCATGTGTGTGTGTGTGTGTGTGTGTGTGTGTGTGTGTGTGTGTGTGTGTGTGTGTGTGTGTGTGTGCGTGTGTGAGTGTGTGTGTGTGTGTGTGTGTGGGGGGGGGGAATAAAGAAGGCTTTATTCCTACATCTGGATTCATATCCTCTCCGTCAGATTGATCATTAGCTCAGAGGCCGGTCGTCATTATCCTGCAACAGTGTGTTCCCTTTCCTCTTTATACCCTCTCTCTCTCTCTCTCTCTCTCGCTCTCTCTCTCTCTGTCTCTCTGTCTCTCTGTCTCCCTCCCTCTCTCTCTCTCTCTCTCTCTCTCTCTCTCTCTCTCTCTCACCCTCTCACTCTTCATCTCCCACTCTCTCTGCATGGCCCCTGTCTCTCTTCTCTCTCTTTCTGTCTCACTGCCTCCATCGCTTGCTCTCTCTGTGCCCCCCCCCCCTCCCTCCCAGTTTATCTTTCTCTCTCTTTCTGTCTCACTCCCTCTCCATCTTTCTGTCCTCTATTTCTCTCTCTCTCTCCCCCTCTCCATTGCACTGTCCTCTCTCTCTCCCCCTCTACTCCTCCCCAACCCCCCCCCCCCTCTCTTTCTCTCATTCATCCTGCCTATATTTTCCCATTCATCCCCACCCCCCCCTCCTCTCTCCCCCACCCCACACTTTTGAGTGAGCAAATTATTCAGATTTGTGCAAATGACTTGTTTTCATTTTTCCTCCCCCCCCCCTCCCCCCTCCCCCGGGGAGTGGAAATTGAACGTGACCCCGCGCGACCCCTATCTATTACTCAAGCTAAATTGCGGTGAATACGAGCGGCGGGGCTCATTCTAACGGAGCGGGGGGGGGGGGGGGGGATTACACACACACAGGGGGGCTCTGATACACAGAGGAGACGCGACCCCCGTCTCCGTACCCCCCTGTATGGCACACTGTAGCGTGGGGAAGAAAGAGGAGTAGGAGGTGGAGGAGGAGGAGGAGGTGCAGGAGGAGGAGGAGGCGGTCAGTGTTATGACCTATATTCGGCGCGTGATAACGATCTATTTGGAGGTTCTCAACGGAACAAAACCGAATCATGTTCGGCGCTCCCGCGGCGGTCAGGAGGCCACGCGGCGGACAGGGCAGTCGGTTAGCAGCCAGGAGGAGGATTTGAACGCTTTTCGGCGTTCAAAACTTCTCCACGCGCACAATGAGGAGAATTGTCAAAAGGGGAGGTTTAATTCGGTCGCCGCTCGGCCCGTTTGGCCGCATTGTGCTCAGCGTGGATGAAAGAGAGAACCGTATGGAGGTCTCTGGGAACCACCGGGAGATTAACATGCATTTTCCTTTTTCCCAATGTGAGTTATTTCAGGTGGTCAAAATAATTATTGATAGAATAGCCTACATATGATTTATTATTAGTAGGCCTATATAGGCTATGCACATGTTATGTAGGCTATGCCATCGGTAGAGGCCTTTAATTCATTTATTTATTTTGATGGCTTGTAATGACTAACTACCCTCACACTTGGTGGTCACAAAGGGGCTCTTTAGAAGATTATAATAATATAAACTATGAGCGGTGTACATTTAGAAATGTCCTTTTGATTATACGGTAATTGTAGCATTTTGTTTCCCTTGTGGTTTCACAGTACCGTTCAGTTTGACAGCTTTACACAGCATGACAGATATTAGCAATAAATATTCCTGGTTAAGCAGGATCACAGCATCCTTAACCCTAATCTCACCTGACATGTGTAACATTAAACAAGACACATTATTCTGTAATAGAACAAAACCTTTAGTCAATAAATTCACATGATTTATATTTCTGATGTGGAATAATTATGGTTTAATGAATTTCCTAGCATTATAAGCAGCATTTGAGCAGAGAGTTTTCATTTGTTAGGTTGCAATAATTGGATTAAATCACTAATTGGTTCATTTGGTTAATTATTTATCTGTTCTCTGCTCGCTATTGTGAAATAATTAAGTTCATAAACTTGATGTTGTGCCTCTACCTTTTGCTCTATTTTTTTGTTTTAAGTGCTTACCAATACATCGAGTTTAGTAGATTAAAGTGCTAACCAAAGCCTATATGATTTACACTCTTACAGAATTATATTTTTTGCGCAAAAAAAAAAATGAAAAAATGAAAAAAGTTAATGAAATACCACTTGCTAATTTGATATGCATATGTGTGCAATTACAAGTTGCTTGGATATTATCAGGGAACAGGATATAGAGCTTAAGGTGTTCGACCCCCAGCTCAAAGCCACTGGGTTTGAGCTCCAAGTCTACCTGTTGGCATACAATTTATATCTGCTCAGCATCAAGCATCAACAAATAAAAATATAATAAAAATAAAATATAAAAAATATTTAAAAAAAATATATATATATACAAATATTTGGACAGTAACAGCATTGGCTATCTAAATCTAAATGGCCTGGTGGTCAAGAGGCAGGAAGATCAGATTTATTTTCAGTTGGTTACAGATTGCAACCACACCCCCAACAACCAGGAGGCTAAGCTGTGGGGGAGCTCAGCAGGCCCTAGTCCACCTCATCACCACCGTCAGTCCTCCTCCCACGGCCCTGCAGCTAACTATTTACTATCTAGTCATTTAGCAGACGCCTTCATCCATAGCGACTTCCAGTGACTTCAGATGTATGTCATCAAGGAGCAGTAGAGGGTTAGGGGGCATCTTGCTTGAGGATGCCTACAGGTACAGACCCTGAGGAATCAAACTCGGTACCATTTGGCTTGGGAGTCTCTCTCCTAGCCTCTAGTCTAGGCCCTACACCCCCCCGCCCCAGATATAACCAACAATAGATACCTGCTGTCAGGTATGAGGAATAGCGGCGGTCCTCAGCGCATGCCTCGTTCTTAGCGGATTATTTACTTTTAATGGACGAGTGTGGCTGAGGGAAGCACTTAATATGTGCTCACACGGTGCCTGATGTATAGGCTGAAACACCGCCGGCATCACCCCAGGTGGCCCACACAGATAAATCTATCGGTTTCGCTAAAGCTTAGCTCAAGAAAAAGGTTTACTACAGTAGTAGGAAGACGAGAGAGAGAGAGAGACAGAGACAGAGAGAGGGAGTGGGGGGGTTGGAACATCTTGTCTCTCCCAAACCAAAAACACCCCATGAATGAAAAGGTGATTTTCTAAGACAATATATATATATATATATATATATATATATATATATATATATATATATATATATATAGGAGGTTGTATGGATCTAAATGAGGCCATTTATTTGCCATTTGGCGTTATTAATATTCATGATCAATCATGGACGTGGGGACACCAAGCATGCTGTAGCACTTGGTTTTTTTTATGATGGTTATTAATAATACCCTAACCCCCGCCATAATAACACGCCTTACGCATTCAACCCGTATATCTCTGAACTCTTAATGATCAAAAAGTATTAATTCCCACAGTATTCTGTTATTAATATCCTGCACAGAGATAAAAAACAATATTAATGTAAGGCCAATGTAAAGAGAGAGCCATTATTTAGGGCTTGTCGTCGTTTGTCTTTTTTAAACAGCGTGTGATAAGGCTTCATTTCAATTTAAATAAAAAAGACGTTTTGTATTGAACGCTGACTTATAGAAAGCTACAGTTTGAGGTGTAATCGCACCATTGTATGTATCTGTCCTCAGCTTTCATTTGGACAAATAAATAAAGTGCTAAAATCTAAAACTACAAATAAATGGAAAGGAAGGAAGGAAAATTAAAATATCTAGAATAATTGATTTGATCAATTAGATCCCCTTAATAACTCTTAATAATGCAATCATGCATTTCTTAATATGTATATGTCGTTGTTATTAAATATCATCTGACTGATGGTTTTATAGAATCGGTAATATCTTGTTGAATAAGCCTATTGGTTATCAATCTACACAGCTTTATCCATAAAAGCTATCTTTATGTAGTATGTAGATATATATGTATTTGTGTGTGTGTGTGTGTGTGTGTGTGTGAAAGTTTGCACAGGTGCCTGTGTGTGGTGTGTGTGTGTGTGTGTGTGTACTCCTGTGAAGACGGGAGGGACAATGAAGGGACAATGGTGTGTGTGTGTGTGTCTGGAGGACCGCTTTGCAGGAAGTATGGTGGGCTGCACTAAACAGGACTATAGATACACACACACACAAAGACACACACACACACGCCTAGTGTCTGAACACAGCCTTGCACAGATACACACACACGCACACACACACCGTCCGATCATCCTTTTAATAACCTGTAATATTGTGTGATGTGATTGATGCGCTCAGCGATGAGACGCTACAAGTGCAGGAAGGGAGGGGGGGGGTTCAGATTGTCCAAACAACTAAACATACAAATGATTAAAAAGGGAGGGGTTGCCCTCTGGACCTTTCCGAGGGACAGTGAATGGCCTTTAGTTAAGATGATACATTTCCAAAGAGCAATTTATAGTCTATTGACTGGAGAAAAGTGTCCTTTCAGATGTGCGGAAATTGTCTTACAAGGAGATGAGATCTTGTGCTTGACACCGGATCGGGGGCTGTGGATGGGGGGGCGGGGGGGATGGGGGGGATGGGGCCGGGGTTGGGGGGGCCGCGGCACAGGAGCAAACATCACATTAGCTGTCTGGGAGGAGGAGGAGGAGAGATGATGATCAGCAACGTGTTCCTACTGAGGACAAACATCACACACACACACATACACACAAACACACACACACACGCCCAGTGTCTGAACACAGCCTTGCACAGATAAACACACACACACATATACAGATATATACAGTAGATACACACAGACATAAGCATACACTCTGACACACAGATATGCATACATATGCACACACACAAACACACATACTTACACACACACACACACACACACACATACACAAAGAAAGAGAAAGTGGGAATCACAAACACGTCCACTCAGCCAGACAATCCCAGAGATTAGGTGAGATCCTACTGTGTGGGGGTGTGTGTGTGTGTGCGCGCGCGCGCGCGTGTGTGCGTGCGCGCGTGATGCCTGTTGTACTGTCGCGCGGCTGTTTGCCGACGCCTGTTTTTTCCCCCTCAAGTGGCGTTTCTCATTACCTGACAGACGGACGTGTGTGAGTTTTGACAGGGGGGTTAAGCTGCCACTCAAGTCTATCAACGGCAACCCAGCTGCCTCCCTCCCTCACACACGCACACACACACACACACACACACAGGCCTACATTAGGATTAGACAGTCGCAGAGTCATTACAGGAGGAAATGTTATTGACCTTTTAAGATACAACTTTAATAGCTTTCCTCTCCTCCTCCTCTCTCTACACATGTGAGAGACATGCGGTGCTTATGAAGTCCCTCCGCAGGCTGGGCTATTTGGAATTGGAATCAAATACTTTATATCCCCCCCCACCCCCACCCCCACCCGCGACACACATAGAGGTGATGCCCTGAGCTTAGTTGTAGCAGAGAGCGGGGGGACGTTAAATGAGAGACAATGAGGAGGAGCGGGCTGCTGGAGGATTACATGGAGAGGACCAGCGCCTGTGCGGTCTATAGGGGGGGGGGGGGGGGGGGGGGGGGGGGGAGACTGGGGTCCGGGTGTGTGTGGGCTACCCTGGTTGGTGTTACAGTATAAGCACGCCAGGTTCGTCAGCCCAAGGTCTATGCGCACACTTTTGTGAGTGCTTTTTTGTAAATACCTTTGTGCCGTCATCTCAAGGTTTGTCGACCCCATGTGCATATTTGTAAATACCTAACAACATACAATGATACAGATATAATAATGAGTAGGTTTAGTAAGTTATTATCGGTGTGTGTGTGTGTGAGCATCTGTGTGTGTGTGTGTTAAAAAATACCTGCTGCGGCATGTGTGTGTGTGTGTGTGTGTGTGTGTGTGTATGAACTTGAGTCTGTGCGTGCGCATGTGCGTGCGTGTGTGTGTGTGTGTGTGTGTGTGTGTATGTGTGTGCGTGTGTGTGTGTGTGCAGAGGAGAGGGGGGTTAATATCCTGGCCTGTCCACACCTCTATTCATCACCTCAGGTAGAAGTGGTTCAATAAGAGCAGCGGGATGACAGATAGGTGATGACAATAGCCTTCTGTAGATTACACAGACAATACGCTCGTTCTATCACATCATCTGTTCCTCCGCCACACTAAAAACAACTATATATATATATATATTTATATATATATATATATATATAGTTGTTACTTTCCTAAACTTTTCACTCTCCAGTTATTGTTATTGTTTTCTGTTTGTTTTATTGTGCTGTGATTTCACCTGTCCCGCCGATACATCATAGTGTCATGTATATAAATATATATATATATATATATCTGTATTTATTATATTATATATATGTATTTATTTATTATATATATGTCATCTATTTATATTCACTGTCTTTAGCGATCGCCGTGCTCTTCTTCAAATATGCCGATCAGCGGCGGTGTAGCGGTACAGTAATTGAATTTGCTGGAGAAATACTGGCGTTGAAAATTTCATTTTACCTTCCCAATGGGAGTGTGTGCATGTAGGGTGGTGGTGGTGGGGAGGGTGTTGTGTGTGTGTGTGTGTGTGTGTTATGAGAAGGATGGGGTACTCAGGGTAGGTTGGGTACACAGGCAGTGTGTGTGTGTGTGTGTGGGGGGGGCAGATGTCTCCGTCTGAATCCATCAGTTGGGTTTCATTTCTGGGTCTACACACACCTCTGATGTGTATCTATTCTACTGCCCCCTACTGTCTCCTGCACTAGAGACAGACTCCACACACACACACACACACACACACACACACACACATCCCTCCCATCTTGTGTTTTGGCCCCTCTAAAAACCACTAGCCAGTGGTAATCTCTATCTGGAAAGAGGTAGGGGGGGGGGGGGGGTGCTAGGGGGTGAGGGAGGGGAGAACGGGTGTGGGGGGGGGGGGGGGCTTGTCGCCGTGGCAATTCTCCCCTAAATACCTTCCACAAATAATGGTTTTCAGAATGAGCATTAACAGGGTTGATCACACGAGATGGCCCTTTTAATTTACAGCAGGACGGTATTGATCAACCGGCCGCAGATTAAAGCGTTCAATGAAGCCAGTGATGAGGTATTAACCGGCCCGGGCCCCGCGCCGGGCCCCTGGGGGCCCCGGGGCCGGCCGGGGATCTGCCTGTGTACAGTTATTCCCGTGTAATGAAGTGGGCTCTATGCGGAGGCATGGAGCCACCGGCAGGGAAAATAGATTGAAGACGATGAGCTGCCCCTCAAAGTCATTTCTTTGCTCTCTCGTTGCACATCATGCCCCCCCCCCCCCACCCACCCACTCACCCCACCAACCCAACCCAACGCTGTCCGCCCCCCCCCCCCCACACACACACACACACACACACACACACACCACACACACCTTAAACTGCTGTGGATTTACTTAGCCGCTTGGACCGATGCAATTTTTATGACCTTATTGGTTTTTTACCATGGTAATAGTTTTGAATCAATTTATCAATCTGCAGAAGCCATCAAACATGATGCCCTCAAAGATCAGAGCCGGGTCATTCCATCACTGCTCTCACGTGAACCCAGATGGAATAAGAGGAGGAGGAGGAGGAGGAGGGATGTGATTCTCTCTCTCTTTCCCTCTCTCCCTGGCGTATCTCATCACTGCCACAGACCCCATGCGAGGATGGTCCTAAAGCAGCTTAGCAAACATGCTCTCGCCAGTTTAACCCCCCTTCCAAAAAAACCCTCCTGCCCCCCCCCCCCCCCCCACACCAAGCACACTGTCTTTAAATCAGCCCAGAGGTGAGAGAGCACCGATTTCATATTATATATTGAGAGAGAGAGAGAGAGAGAGATGGAGAGAGAGGGAGGGAAGAGAGCAAGATAGATAGAGACAGAGAGCGAGCGAGAGGGAGAGATGGAGAGAGAGAGAGAGAGAGACAGAGAGAGAGAGACAGAGACAGAGACAGAGAGAGCAAGAGATGGAGAGAGGGATATAGAGGCAGGGAGAGGTATAGTTGGAAAAAGAAGCTCCTCTGAAGTTATACATATCAAATATCTAGATAGATATCATATATTGATATGTTGTTTGTATAAATATATATATATATATATATATATATATATATATATATATATATATATATATATATAAATAAATTCACATTAATCTAGACAGATGGCCATCCGAGTTTATTTTACATTTTCCTGATTGATTTCGTGTTTAGCTCATTATCGGATCAATAACCAATTGAGGAGGACAATTCATTGGTGGGATTAACGTATTTAGCCGGGCGTTACTGCTCCACTGTCCTTTGTTTGCCTTCCACAAATGTCAATTAATGTTCCATATCCACAGCCAGATCGGGCCTGAGTACTTTTTATAATCTAATTAGGCTGAATTATCTGAAGAGCTGCTCCCATACTGTACCGCAAGACATAACGCTCGGCCCGTAATGTGGTAATGGCTAGCTTTGTTGGTCTACATTAGTGAACAGTAGCAAGTCATCCGTAAAAAGATGTGTATAGACGTCAAATATGTGTATTTGTACGTATTGTGCTCTTAATGTATTGTGAATTATAATGCCCGTTTTGTGTATTTTTTCCGATCATTTTTCCAACGTCGGGTATAATGCTTTTTTAAACTCGCAGTTCGTCAACGCACTTGGGACAACCGCCTGTGAGACACATTTAGATTATAAATCATAGTTATTCTTCACACTGCACTTTAAAACACATTGCACTTTTCTCTTCTTCTATGTCTGCTGTAAGTGGATATCGTGTGCTTTTATGTTTTAGTGTTATGTCACACTGTGGACAGACAATTAAGTTTCAATAAACTGAATCAGAATCTAGTATCAAGCTCGATTAGCTGCGTAAACCCACATGTTTTGAGTTAAACCTTTGTTATTTATTTAAGTTTGTGATACACTGTATTTGTGTGCGTGCGTGTGTGTGTGTACGCACCCCTCCACAGTCAACAGACTGTGTGTATCTATGGTTACGTCAGCCATCTTCTGTCAGAACCTGTGGTGCGCCGCCACACAAGTGGACCCCAGATCCCCGCGGGACGCCGCTATATTTAGCGTCCTGTGAAACATCGCTGACCTCCACCATCTTCTCACTGGCCTCTTTTTCCCCTTCTTCTTCACTAAAAACAGGTCCGTCGCCACTGGATGCCAACCTAAGACCGAGGTTTTAAAACCCCTTTGAACCTTTGAATTTGTAATGAATAACACAGGGAGATAAACACATTGGTATTGATTTCAAAGTAAAGGTTTGCACTAATTTGATAAGTGGCACCCATAGGTTTGGATAGACAGGCTGGTGTTTTCGTTTCTTTTCTCTTAATCTTTCATTGACTCCCATGGAGCTAGACAGAGGCTGGTGTGTGAGATTTGGGTATTTGGAAAGACTTGTTTAATCATAATAATATTATTATATAAATAAAATTATAGTTAACCTATGGTTAGTTTATACCGACTGGTTAATTTAGAATAAAAGTTTCTGCCAAATGACGCGATTGTACATTTAAGAAAGCTATGGCATAATCTGCGGACAACAACATAGTTACGCCAGAAAAATGGGTCTTAGTGTCACTCGTGTCAGATTTAAATGAATGTCACCAGAAAACCATAACACATTTTTCTGATCTCAAGTCACATAACACATCTCATCACATAATAAGGCCTACCCTGTTTAACGCTGACTTTGCATATCACATCTCCATCCTGCATGCTCAGAGATGAGGAGGAGGACGAGAGACACCGGTGTTTGATATGGACCACGAGGAAGAAGTTCAGGTAGCAAAGGTGGCCGCGTCCGCCGCTAATTAGCTAGCCTGCCGAATTCATCGGCTTCCTGTAAAAAAAAAAAAGAGCAAAAAACACGGACGAAGAGACGCGTATTCCCTATTTATTCTCCTCCTAATGTATTGAAATACTATGCAACATGCTTAAGCAACAGGAGAGCGCAATTACGGGGGAGGAATAAGATTGATTATTTAATGACATTTTCCGCTAGTTTTTAACTCATCCTTTAGCGGCAGTTCTGCACGGCCCCTGGGGGTATTAAAAATGGAACAACGTAATGGGTTCATAGGGGCCGCGTGTGATGAATATTTAAAATATAACTTACATGTAACTGTGTCAAGGGCATGACTAAATGATAAGTTTAGCATCCGTCATGCAGCGCCGGTGAAATACCGGTGACGTCACGATCTCTACCAGTTTGGTTCCCCTTTATCACAGTTTTGTTGTCTGTCTGTCTGTCTATCTGTCTGTCTGTCTGTCTATCACTCTGTCTATCATGTACTTACTCGTTTGTTTATTAGCTGTACGGTTTTTGCCGTAAATGACCAGTGTGCTTTTCGAGTCGTTTCTAAGAGGTGAAAAAAAACACCTACGATGGAAATCAACCAATCACAACCCAGGTTTAGCCCCCTTAATTCAAACAGCACACAGGTGAACAGTGAATGAATGCTGTATTTAACGCGATGACGTGGTTTATCGTTCGCGGCACGACACAAGATAGCAGAGAGTTATCTGGCACTCGGTCCCCTTGCGATATATCCTGACCTACAGCGTTTCCCGAAAGCTGCCCTCTTTCTCCGGCCAATATTAGACTAATCCCCCCCTCTATCTCTTACTTCTTGGAGGTCAGCCTCAAAAATGGCATTAAGCAAATAGCTAATGGAATTAAGGCTATAATAATACAGGGATATAGTGAGACAATTCTATTAACAAGATATGAATCATGTTGAGTGTGAGGTAAGTGTTTTTTAATTGATTGATGGAAACGGCGATCCATAGGTTTTCTGAAGACTAACAGCCATTTGCCATGTCCCGCGCAGTAAAAGAGGCAAAAAGGGGGAGATAAGAAAATTACATTGGTCTGAGGATAAATTATTCAGAAAAGATAATCATTTTGCGCTGACATTACTAATGTGTAGAAGCATTTAATCTCCCTCCTCTGGGATGGGGGACCCGGGTGAAGGTTTTTAGAAAGATTAAAAGTGTGCCCAGAGTCCCCCGTTCCTGTCTTCCAATCAGGAGGACGCCTGCAGCACCAAGTCCTGCATGGAGGGAGGACCGGGTTGCACTACTGCTCAGGACTCAGGCCCGCGGAAATGCTAACTAAATATTGCGCTAGTGGTGCTTGCTTTAGTTGTATTTTCTGTTTTTTTGTGGTTTATGCGGTTGTATGAAAATGTATGAAGAGGACATGTAATGAAGAGGAAATTCTGGTTATTTATGCTCAATGCTAGATGTTTATACTAAAAATGATAGTTAAAGCCAACTTATTTTTACAGCGCCACCCGTCCAATTTGTATGTGTTGGCAACAACCTGAGAACAATGAGACCCCATAGACCCAAACGTCAAACCGATGACAATGATTTGCTCAATAAAAACGAGGAAAAAGTGAAAAAAATACACGCTGAAACAGACAAAAACTCACCCTCTCCTATCCATCTGTGTCACTGTCATGATGACAAACTATCAATTCAATTACAAACTGTACGCTTCCATCTGTTGCTGTTATATAAGCATTGAGTCACGAAACTGCACAACACCATCCTTTACACCGTTGTGCGCCGTAAGCTTACAAGCCGGGGGGCCAAGCCGACTAGCCGTAGCAGCAGTGAGCCAACTGTTCAATCCCCATCACCGGCCTCTGCCTGGTCCTCCCCGGTCCCGACGTTGACGGACAGCTCCTATTAAGAGCCCCTCTCCTTCCTGTGTGGCAGCTGGCAGCGGCAGATACATTAAATAAAACCGTTATTACTTTTCATTGGCAACCCCTCATAAAACATGGCTGCTAAACAGTGCCTGCCATCAGATGCAGTTTTTGATACCAGATTTTAATTTAAGAGACTGACGCCGTTAACATCGCCTACAATTGACACCATCCTTTGTTTGCCCGGGGCAGGGGGGGGGGGGGCGGGGGGGGGGGGGGAACAGTAATGGCTGGCATGTACATCTGGGAGTATTGATGGTCTGTCTGTGTGGACGGCTTTGTTGGGTACTTTATATATATGTCTCCGCTTGTCAGGGGCCACTGCCTCAACCACGATATCATCGCAACTCCGCCCCTCCGTTTATTATTACTTTTTATGTCTGCTGTCCTCCTCCTCCTCCTCCTCCTCCTCCTCCTCCTCCCTCCTCCTCTTCTTGTCTCCTTTATGCTCGTGTCCTCTTATCAGAAGATGTCTCAGTGTCGCTGCACCCCCAACTCCTCCACCCCCTCACCCTCAGCCTCACCGCTCTTGTATGGCTTCCAGATAAGACCCCCCCCCCCACCACCACCACCACCACCACCACCCCCCCCCCCCCCCCTCTATGAGTGGTGGTTACGGTCATACAACAACCCAACAATAGGGAAAAGGCCCACAGCCCTGTCTCACGGTCTCTCCCCTATAGGTCCTGGATCTCTCTCTCTCTCTCTGTCTCTCTCTCTGCCTCCCCCTCCATCCCACCACCCAGTAGAGATGCAAGATGAGACCTTAACACTCGTAATGGCGGCGCTAATGACAAGGATGTCCAATTAGAGAAGCACAGAATCACCCTGCCCTCTAACCTGTGACAGATACATGGCACACACACAGATACATGGTGTGTGTGTGTGTGTGTGTGTGTCACCACACACACACATACACACACACACCTGAGTATCCAGAGTAGGATAGTAGTAATAGAGGGTATATGTTAGGGGTGGGGTGGGGAAAAAAAAACATTCATGTGAGAATCGGGAGTCTTCGCTTCCGCAATACTTGTGTCGTCAAGGGAGACTTGAGAAAAAAAGAAAAAAAGAAAGCCACAAATGTCACAGACGCAAAATAATGGCGCCGTCCTTTAGAGGGCGCGATAGTGCATTCGCCAATATTACATTTGCATCAAATATCTTCCGTTCTGTTCGGCCACATTCACACCTGTAGAACCAGAAGCTCGACGTTAAACCACATAAAATAATTTTAAAAAATCATGATATCGTATCGCAATATTTACAGAATCGCAATACATTCAAAACCTGTTGTATTATCGTATTGTGAGGCCCCTGCCGCTTCCCGTCCCTAGTCTATGTGGTGCTGATGCTGGGTATCCAGGGGTCTAGGTGATGTTGGTATCCAGGGGTCCTAGATGTTGGTATCCAGGGGGTCTAGGTGATGTTGGTATCCAGGGGGTCTAGGTGATGTTGGTATCCAGGGGGTCTAGGTGATGTTGGTGTCCAGGGGGTCTAGGTGATGTTGGTATCCAGGGGGTCTAGGTGATGTTGGTATCCAGGGGGTCTAGGTGATGTTGGTATCCAGGGGGTCTAGGTGATGTTGGTATCCAGGGGGTCTAGGTGATGTTGGTATCCAGGGGGTCTAGGTGATGTTGGTATCCAGGGGGTCTAGGTGATGCTGGGTATCCAGGGGGTCTATGTGGTGCTGATGCTGGGTATCCAGGGGGTCTAGGTGGTGGTGATGCTGGGTATCCAGGGGGTCTAGGTGGTGGTGATGCTGGGTATCCAGGGGGTCTAGGTGGTGGTGATGCTGGGTATCCAGGGGGTCTAGGTGGTGCTGATGCTGGGTATCCAGGGGGTCTAGGTGGTGCTGATGCTGGGTATCCAGGGGGTCTAGGTGGTGGTGATGCTGGGTATCCAGGGGGTCTAGGTGGTGGTGATGCTGGGTATCCAGGGGGTCTAGGTGGTGGTGATGCTGGGTATCCAGGGGGTCTAGGTGGTGGTGATGCTGGGTATCCAGGGGGTCTAGGTGGTGGTGATGCTGGGAGATCTGGGTGCTTACTGCACAGGAGAGGGCCGGGTCCTGTGCACCACCAGGCACGGCATCCACTGCATATTAAACACTTTATGGATGCAATTAAACGGGCAGCGTAATGGCCAGCAGTTGGCAGAATGATCGTACAATTGAATTAGCAGTTATGATGGGCCACATTACAAGATGAACTAAATGCAATTACCCCCTCCCCCCCCCCCCCCCCCCAACTCCTCCCCTCCCTCTCGACCGATGTCCGGGTGAGGTGCATGATGTGACTTAATTAGCTCTTGTCACATACACTTTCCCCCCCCCCTGCCTGATCCAATTCCCCGGACTGCTCTTAAAGTGTGGCATGGAGCGTTTGCGCACACACACACACACACACACACACACACATATGCACACATACGCACACACACCCAAACTCTGGGTGCTGACTCATCCTGACTCATCCAGTGAAAGATGTGCTGTCCTCACACATCTGGGTTGCCACTCTCTGCACACTGAGCTAATGTAATTATGATGTTTCCACACATGATATATAGGTGTAGTTCATATTCATAATTAGATGAATTTATAGGTATAGTATATATCATTTCTGGGAAATACATTGAATAGGGCTCGATTAAAATACATTATGAAGGGGAAAAATGTTTTTAGTTTTGTTTTTAAAAATAGACGTTTTTTTCTGTATTTTTTCCCTCATCTGTAGTTTGTAATTAATTTGAATGAATACATCCTCTTATATTGTATATGTATATAGTACATATGCACATTTGCAGCATTCGCTAATGAATAAAAATACACAATAAACACATAAGTCGTCTAACTACATGCGGTACATGCATGAACGACTCCATGCGGTCCCCAACACGCAGCAGTAATCTCCTGCAGAAGGTCAGGTCTTCTCCGACACGACTCCATGACACCATACATCACACCCAGCCCACTCCTGCGTCGGCCACGCGGCCCTCTGACAGTCACCCCCTCATCATCTCCATCTCCACCCCCAGAGATGATACCCGGCTCCCCTGTACAGTAAGGACTCAAGCAGAGGTTGAATTAATCATACTCCATGTTCTCTCCAAGTCTCTGCAGAGGGAAAGGAAAAAACCCCGTCTCCCGTTCTTCCCCCCCTCACAGAAACAATTGATTAGCAAGTGAGCTCTTAGCTGTGGTCATTTGCCAGTGATAGAGCCTCAGCCAGTGTGAATACGGTGTCCTTGCAGATTTAGTGGCTACTTTGCTCAACTTTGCCCATTAACCTGAGTGCAGCAGGCAGTTTGCCCCACTCCCCCCCAACACCACAGGCACATTTATTACACCCTAATGGGTCCCAGTTAAGGTGTGTTAACAATTTTTCTATTGATTAATCGGAGGAGAATCCCGCCCAGACTAACTTAGCCGGGGGAGATTTAGTGGCTTTTAAGGTAGTAGCGATGAATATAATGCTTTAGAAAGAGCTTCTGTACATTATATATATGACACCTGCTACATTAAGCTACATTAAGCTTTAATACATCTTCATTACTGGCACTCTGCCCAACCCCTTCAAGGTTGAAATAGAGATCCACCTTTCATTATGCCACCTATCAGCGCTCTATGGAGAGATATCAAATAATAATGGAATTGTTGAAACAGTTTCTGCCTGAGTTGTTAATGTTAATCGATGTATTAAATATTAAGGATTTCCATAACGGCAGCCGTTGAACTGCTGCCACGCGTCTCCCACCGGGGGGAGGCTAAACTCTCCCGCTAACCTCTGTAATTAGGCAAAGTAGGGGTGATGGCGAGCCCCCCCAACCCCGCCCCCCACGGACATGACCTCTGAACCCTAGCAAGCATAACTGCTGCCGCTGCAGCTATCTATAGGGTGGCGCCGGGAGAGGAGATGTTAAACAAGGCTAACTGGAAGATGGATTTCAACAGGTCATTTCTATGCAGTTTTCTATGGCTGTTATAAGTGTCCTTGTTCCGGAGAAAACTAATGTTGAAATAACATATCAGGAGGTTCTTTATACACTTCAAGTGGATATAAATCATAGCCTATAGGCCTATCCTAGATTATTAGTAGTAGCCTATAGTCGTATCGAATAGGCCTATACACAATATTTGTTCTATTTTATGTTATTTAGTTCATTAGGCCTATTACATGTTATGCTGTTGGTAAATCACTGAAGGACACTTTAACCGACTTTAGTTTAAACAGGCCGATAGGCTACCATTAAATAAAGATGTCTTGTAAAAGTAGTTTTCATTGATCGTTGTCCTCATTTTCCAAACTCGTGCGTCTGGTGTTTTTCACATGGGGCAGTCAGGTTCCACTCAGTGTTGTCATGACCTATCACCCAAATATATTTTTAAAGGGGTTACTGATCCAGCAAACACATGTTAACCCTCAAACAGACACTCATTCGCGTATAAGCAGGGCACACACAAAAAAATCACCTCTCCTCAACCCCCACACCCCTGCACCCCCTGAAAAAATGCGTCCAGAATGGACAATATGTGTGCGTGAGTGTGTGTATGTATGTGTGTGTGTGTGTGTGTGGTGGGGGGGGGAAGGAGAGATTTTTCTGGCCACCGCACACGACGCCGCACGCACAAAAAAATAAACGGCTCACAGCAGCGCGTCCACCACGGCAGACTGGCATGCGCCGGTGCCGCGCGTGTGTAGCCTACTGAGAAAACACGTCCCTCCGCGGGGGGAACCCGGCCCGCCACCGGGCCAGACCGTCGCCGGGTCCAACCTATACTACTGGCTCTATTACTTTTTCCTCTTCTGAAGTCCAAAAGGCACAGGACTCGTGTTTGGGTTTGCGAGACCTTTTTTGCGCTCCAAAGTCAGCAGCGGCGGCGGCGTTCGTCACTTTTGGAGAATGTGCGATGATGTATGGGTGGATGAGGGGGAAATGGTGTTATGTAAATATACGCAGGCTAGAAGGGAGTTGATATGCAGTGTTTTGGGGTATTTTGTAATGGGTAAGTAGGCTCGGTACAACTGAAGCCACAGTAACCAGAGTCCTCCAAATAAATATGAAGCAGAAATTTGTGTTTAGTTTTTTGTAGGCTATATGTATCCATTAGAAGATACACCAAAAGCCACATTCATTACGGTAAGACAATGTAGTATAGCCTATTTTAATAGAAAATAATACATAGGCCTATAATTTGGATATTGAAGGTTTACCTTAAGCCACAGTAATCAGAAGCGTTTGAGAAGGTATTTTGATACAGTAGGACGACCCAACAAAATACTTAGCTAGTGTATTGTGGTGTGTTGCAAAAATGATGATATCTCTGTATGTATTTGTATTAAAGCACACCAAAAGCCACAGTAATCCGACACATTCATGGATAAACATGATCTTGAACTTTATCAACAATCACACATTTCCACGATGGGACGACTCTCCGTGTCTTTAGAAATATTAGTACTGTCCAAATCAACAATCAGACTTCAAAATATGCTGCGGCTGAACTGAACCGCTCGGCGCTCTAAAAATAAAAATATCAAAGCAATAGATTTCATTTCATCCATTTATTGTTTAAAGTCACATTAGCAATCTGCGGCATTATGGAAACACGGCCAACGGGGCAGATGGGCTGGCCCGCAACACAGATCCACTGCCACATAAATTCCCTGATGCCATCAAAGGCACTAACAGTGTGTTATGGCAGCCCCGCGGCCCTGCCAAAAGCAACAGTTCATGTCTTCTTTTTCTTCTCTCTCTATTCAGACGTCTGACTGATAGCCTCAGATGTTGCCCCTCATTAGTATTATTAAAACAATAAACTCTCGTTATTGGCCATGAAAATACCAGAAAGAAATGAAGGTCAAGCAAAGCATTGCATGGCAGGGATTGTTATAATAGTCTACTATGATTGTGGCCGTTTTGTTGTGATTGTTGAAAGCGTATTCATGGATTAATCAAGTCATCGCTTAATCAGATTGACAATCTAACTAGCTAGCTATTTGTTAGATAGTTAGCTAGTTGGCTAGCTGTTAGCTGTATGCTTTCTAATTGTGAGAGAGTGATGGAAAGATCAACCAGTCCACCAGGGAGGTGACTGGGGATTTGATCTATCATACATACATCTGAGTGGACACTCCCACTTGTGATGTCACAAACAGGCTCGGTTTTAAAAAGGCCAATCAAACTCACACCTGGTGGTAAAATAGGGGCTCTTTAACTGTTGAATGTTTGGTGTTGTATGTGGCAGAAATAGGTTATGTTTAGTTTCCTGCTGGTGCTACTGATGCCCAGAATGGACAATATCCTAGAATTAGGGTTGCATTAAACTTGTTACTGTTCTTATTGGATTAATGAGTTCAGCCTGTATTGTTATGTCCGGTAAAATATTTGTCAGTTTTCCTTTAATTTGTGTCATTCAAAGACATTTTCATAAAAAATGAGGTTAATATGATGTATAAATACGCTGAATAAAAATGAGCTGATTTTGTATCACATAGGTCTATTTAAATATGAGGTTTGCAAAGTCAGCATATTATCATTTTATGTCGTTTTATATAAAGCACAGATGTTACTTCCGTGAAACTTTTTAACTGTACACAGTATCCTCAACCCTATGAAAAAAAGTTACATTGAAAATAACGGTATACAAAGTCTCGTCAAAGTCTTAAAAAAAACCAGTGTGTGCTTTATAAGTCATTGTGCATTTTGTTATGCAAATGAATAAAGCACGTGCAAACATAAGCAAACAACCAAAAACAACCACAAAAAAACAACCAAAGACGACATCATGAAAAAGAATAGCATTAAAACCCCAACGCTACAAAAGAACCAGTCAATCGATTGTCCTCCACCCACACCGGCTAAAACTAAACACTCTCTGCGGTTATCACCGCCGCCACCGCCGCGCAGGCCGCTGTAACAAGTGTATCTACGTCTAGCAGACACTCGCTGGGAGCCCCTCGCCTTATTCTGTCCCCTCCATCCCCACAATTGACTTGTCATGTATTTTCCAGCTAATTAGCTCCTTTGGTGGCGCGTTATGTAAGGCTTTCATTGATAAGAACACAGGGGTAAATTGACCGTGTAATGCTGCCATTCATTTGGGGACAATGACCCCCTGTTGCGATAATCAGCAATAATTAAACGCCGTTAAGGAAGAGTGATGGCAGGAGGGGGAGGGGAGAGGGGGGGGGAGGGGGGGGGGGGTGTAGCCTGCCTGTTGAAAAGATAGCAGCACCGCCATGAGGGTTTTACAACACTTTGATTTGTATTTTTTTGTTGGAGTTTTTGTGACTGTGTGTGTGTGTGTGTGTGTGTGTGTGTGTGTGTGTGTGTGTGTGGGGGGGGGGGGTCATAGGTTTAGGCTTAGAGACTAAGGAGAAGGTGGGAGGACCTTGATGTCTAGATAGGAGAAGGAGGAGTAGAGGAGGAGAGCAGGAGAAGGAGGGGGAAAAAGAGGAGGATGAGGAGGACAGGGTTAAGAGAAGACAGAAAAAAGGAGGAGGGGAAACGAGGAGGGAGAGGAGAATGAGATGAAGGAGGAAGAAGCAAAGGAGGAGAAGGAATAGGAGGAGAGAGAAGAGACGGAGAAGGAGGAGGAGGAGGAAGGAGAAGAAGGAGAAGCTTCTTCGTCACTGGCTGCTGCATCATTTTTTCTTGTTTAACCATACCTATTACAATACATTGTTGTTGTTAATAATAATAAGAATAAGAATAAGAATATTATTAATAATAATAATAATAATAATAATAATGAATGCATTCAAATCACTATGATTATGTGACTTAAATTCAAAGCTTTCAATTCAAAGAGAGGTTAACATGATTTATTATAATTTATAATTACATGCTGGCTTTAATAACGTTCAATCCTAAATGGATTCAAAATTATGAAGACATCTTTTTTTTGCATTGCCAAATAATCCAATCCCTTTTTCTAAAGTGAAAATAATAGTGTTCATGAAAATATAATATGTCTTTCATTTCTAACTTTTTTCTTTCTTCCTTTCTTTCATTTATTTCATCCTTCCTTCCTTCCTTCCTTCCTTCCTACTCTCCATACAGTTGTTGCTGTGGTACCTGGTGTTGGTGGGGCATGGGGACGGAGGGAGCGGAGAGACCTCCTGGGACAGACGGTGTCTCCAGCGTGGATCCCTCCATGGCAGCCCCTAGAAGAGACCTGTCTCTGTTAATCACAGGGCGGGCGGTGTGACAGGTATGGAGGGGGGGGGGGGGAAACGAGGGCCCTTGGTTTCATACTGTCCAGACGGGGGGGTTGCTCCCACCACACCACAGGGCTTAATTCACTGGCCATTAGCCGGGAGATTTGTTATTGCTCACTTTGAGAGGCACTGACAGAACGCATTTCAGCCATCAGACAGCTCCGGTCGCACGGGGGAATTAGGACCACAATGAAGGATTTGGCCGCGGCTCACTGCTCGTCTCTCCCTCCATCTCTCTCTCTCTCTGTCCCCCATCTGGCCCGGCGCTGCGCCGCCTCCCCAGCTCGTCCGCGTTGCATCCCTAAAAGAATATAATCTAATACGATGTTGATAGGGGAGGATGATGTTTTGCCCTCCATTCTACACACGCTGCAAATTAGCTTAGGGGATTCCCAGTCATGAAGCCATGGCTCTTGATTTGTCAATCACTTTTCAATTAGCAAATGAGATACGCGGCGCGGCAACGGCTTCTCCCCGGGAGCCCGTTAAGAGGGACGAGAGAGGATGGAGGAGAGCTGAGCCAGCACCTATTAAAGACTGGAATTGTTCTTCGCATAGAGCAATGAAATTAGCTGAATATAATATAATTATCATTATGCAATTGATCGGACGGGCGGGTTCCTTTTAGACGGGGGTGCAGGGTGGGGATGGGGGGGGCAGCCAGCGGCTAAGGACCGACAATAACCTGGCGGGAAGGAGGAGGAGGATGAGAGGAGACAGAGAGATGAGATATTGATGAAACACCGGATTTTAGTGCTACTCGGTTCTTACTTAGTCTGGAGATGGCTCTGATGTTGAGGACGTACGTGTTTCAAATCTGTATTGATGGAGACGTACGATTATTTCACTTGTTCATGAAATGTCACACCGTGTTTTAGTGCTAATAATAAAGCTGATAATGAACGCAAAACATGTGTGCTACACATTAGAAATGTATATTTACGTTAATATAATAAAATATTTTGCTATAATGTTGAAGTCCAAGTTGGCCATTCAGTCGGCCTAATTCTTTTCTCTCTTTTTCTCTTTTTACTTTAATACAATCTGCGTTTAGATATTGTGACTTTGCAAATTATGATCTGCATGTCTGATAGTCCTCACTAAAGTCTGTTAATTCCTAGATGAAGTGATGTGTTTTATTGTGAAGGCAGGAATAGTGAAGTAATCAGCTTTCTCCCCTCCTCTGTCAGCAGCGTGACCTTGTCTTGCTGTGTGACAGGGGAGCCTGAAGGACGACCTGATTGGCTGACACAGCACCTCGATGGCCGTCAGCGTGCCGATCGTTGCCAAGGTGTGAGAGGTCTGGTTGCCATGTCGGCAGTTGATGAAGAAAAGGAATCGATGGAGTGAAAAATGATGAAGAAATGAAAGAGCGGGAAATAGACAGGCGGCAGAAATGAGCGTGTCACATTTCCCTGTGACTAGGAGGTATCAACTCGTATGCAAATGAGTTATGCTAAAAAATTAGCTAAAAAGGATCGATGGCTGAAAATGTTGATTAAGATACAGGCTGTTATTATGGATTAGCATTGCAGTCTTAGCCCATGTAACATGATTACTTAGGATCAATGAAATGCTAACAATTTGTTTAACAATTTATTAAACTGTTTTTTTTATAGCCCTATCTTTTCATTTCTTTATAATTTGGCTACCATCCATGAAAAAACTAAATCGTTTCCATGCATGGTGCAGGTCTAGTGGTTCATCTTAGTTTTCAAATGTGCAATCTCAGTATCTACGTATTTAAACTACAGATTCGTAGATAGGTTGTGGAATAATACATTTTAAAAAATGATGTGTATGTAACTCCAGCCTCATCTCCGGTGGTCCTGGGGCCTAAACGTCTTTATTTATTCCTATTCAGATTTAGTGTCTGAAGAAAAAAAAACACATTAGAAATGTCATGACTTTAATTCTGGGATATTCAGAGAAAACGCCAAACTATCCCCAATTATCCATACAAAACCTTTAAGAATAGTAAACCAGTTTCATCCATTTTTGTATTGATTATATGTGTACTGATTGGACTAAAGCATTTATCATGGTCTTCAGATGACAGAAATTACAATTGATTGGTCAACTGTAATCCAAAATGAGTGTTGTAGCTAACGGTAATCTGCATTCGAAATTTCAATCAACTGCAGAACTCAACAAGAAAACACACCACAGTGGAATCGGGGGCCTTTTCCCCCTGCAGTCGGCTAGCTTTTCTCACTATTTCCTGGCCAATTGATTTATTTCACATTATTAATGAACTTTGCTGCAGTTCCACTTGTCAGGCCTGGCCTGTGAGGGTCAATAAAGGGGGAAACTTGATGTTAGTGGATCGGGCTTAAGTGATTCTGTCTCACTAACCATTCAATATATCAGGACAAATGTCAGCGGCTTATATTATGTTGATTCCCGGGGCCTGATCTGCATAAGCACTGCTTCGGCCCTCAGTGCAGCTATAGGGCCGAGCTCGTACCGTAACAAGCTGGAAACTATTTACATTTATTTGTTGTTTTTTGTAGGTAAGTGAACAACATGTGCTGATGATGCAGGTAATTTTTTTTTTCTATTAGCACCTAGAACATCAAGCATTGAAAGGGATTGTGATATGAAAATACTATCATAATAAAACAGGCCTATATGAACGATTAAATATATAATAAAAAAAATCATAAATCAGTGTATATATTTTTTTAAATATATTTTATAAAATGTATTTTTTTTGCGCCAAAGCATAATACCATGAGTGCATGCATTATTTACAGTGGGAATTGAACCCCTAACCCCGGCTAGTGTTAATACCATGCTCTTACCAGTTGAGCCCCACATGCATTAGTATGTAAATATGATATTACCATTCATCATTTACACGATATTGACGAGGTATTGGCTGGGTAAGGTTCAGTATGGAACACAGGCAGGTTGGGGGTGAGGGACGGAGGGAGGGAGGGGGGGAGGGAGGGGGGGAGGAGTTTAAACCCTTAAGGTGACTTAACTGCTGCCTCTAGTTTTCTGGACGTGCTGCAGAAATCAGTACAATGGATCGGATGCAAGAGATTTAGTCGCCGGTGGCAGAGGTCGCCGGATTGTGTATTCTGTGCAGTCAATAATAAAGTTAGGACTTATGCCCGCAGAAAGTTAATGAGCAAATCACTGGGACCTTGAGAAGTCATTTGCATCTATCTGGGCACAGGCCGCTTGTTTTTAACCACGCAGGCCAGGGTCGGGCCCGGGGGACGGGGGGGGGGGGGATACTGCAGAGTAGTGGAGAGGAGGTTTGAATAAATAATGTAATCAACAAATAACTAATACGATCCCAGGCCCCACGATTTTGTTTCCTGATTTAAAGTAGATTAGTGAGGTTTTAAAAACACGAGTCATATTGCGACCATTTCAGACAGACAGCAAAGTAGGTACTCCATTGAGGTAAATATATATATATATATATATATATATATATATATATATATATATATATATATATATATATATATATATAATCTAATATATCTATCTGATCTTTTTGTGTCTCTCTATTGCTGAAATAATGGAACAGGGATCCCTGCCTCTGGTCCATGGTTCAGTCTTCAACAACATGGAATCCATCTAACAGTGTGTTTGTGTGTGTGTGTCTATGTGCATGCATGTGTTTGTGTGTGTGTGTGTCTGTATAGTTTTCTGTGTGTATGTGTGTGTGTGTGTGTGCGCTTGTGCATGTGCACGCATGTGTGTGAGATTGTCTGTAAGTCATTGTGTGTGTGTGTGTGATTGTCTATGCGCGTGCGCGTGCGACCATCACAGCGCTCGCCGAAGCGGGACCCTCCTATTGGAGGGCAGCGGCGGCGGAGAGAAGTCAATCAGAATATCCGGCGTGGCCCTTTGAAGTCAACAACCATGGCGCTGCGCACGCATGAGGGGGTTCACTTTGCGGCGGGGTTACATGCGACCACACCAGGCCGCTCATGTAATCGCCGCCGCCACCACATCCACTGCCATCAGGCTGTAATCCCACCCCCCCCCACACTGGCCTTTGAGGTCCTTTCATCGTGTCCAGCCCGACACCAACCGCCCAGCCCAGACAACTCAACCGAAAAGTCTTAGAAATATATGAAAACACGCTGAAACAGGTGAGCTGTTTGTAGGAAAAAACAATGTACAAAGAAAATGATGAAAAAACCGATCTATGCTTTTGGTTGAGTTAAGGTTAGTGTTCGTTTTTTTTCTCCTAGCCGTAACCCTTTACACATACAATATACAGTATGGTAGTTAATTCTAATCGTTGTTAGGCATCACATGCAAATTGAGCTACACATAAAAAAAAAACTAAAGTGTCTGCAAGGCATATGAATACATATTTCATAGGCAATTCACTTAACATACAAGTAGGCACTCGCCCGGTAAGACAACAACAATATACGTCTTAAAAATATAGACAACGTTAATCGTAATCCATGTTTTACATTGCGGTCTCTACAAATCTTACTGCTAACATGACACAAGTGCGTTATTACATTTACACTGACTTATTGGGGGCCAGTAATATTGGGAAACAAGGAAATTGAACGTTAATAAATCAAAGATTACGAACACAATAAATGCCTATCATTTATTATTTTTGTATTTCTTTTCTCGGGTGTGTGCGTGTATGCGCATGTGTGTGTGTGTGCATGTGTGTGTGTGCATGTGCTTGTGTGTGTGTGCGTGTGTGCATGTGCTTGTGTGTGTGTGTGCATGTGCATGTGCGTGCATGTGCTCGTGTGTGTGTGTGTGTGCGTGCATGTGCTCGTGTGTGTGTGTGCATGTGCATGTGCTCGTGTGTGTGTGTGTGTGTGTGTGTGTGTGTGTGCACATGTGCTTGTGTGTGTGTGTGTGTGTGTGTGTGTTTCTGGCTCCGGGGCTGTTTTAAGAATCCCCCACCCAGAGTGCTGGTGAATTGAAGCATATAGTTAAAGTAGGCATGGTTGGAAAAAAAACAGGAATGAGTTTCATTACTTTGTGTTTGTGGCCCTCTTTCCTCCCCCCGCCATGTCATTACAAAAGCGGTAATGGTCGATCACAGGGAGAAACGGATTGCTCTGCAACACACATCCAACAGGCCTCATTTTAATGTGCCAGCATAATGCGGGCCCCAGCTTTGTTACAGTCTAGTACGAGCTTGTGGGCCTCTTTTCTTCTCCTCTCCTCTCCCCCGCCGCCGACCTGTTTTTATACATCTGTAGCGGCAGGGTAGACGCTACGCCGTTGTGACACGAGACAAATGTTTCATTCAAATGTTGCTTTCGCATATTGTGGGGGAAGTAATGAATTTCTGTGGCGGCACGATGCGATGCGAACCGCGGGCTTCACACACACAACAGCAAAATTAAATTTAATGTTCCATCCGACGCCGCCGGTGCAGGAGCGGGTGCATAAATCACAAGCTTTTTTGATTTGCATGAACTGTGGTGAGCAACCTCCAGCCGTGGCAAAAAAAAATGAAAAAACATGAAAAAATAAAACCCAAGCGACATAAAGCGAGGGGCAGAATATGATGTCAGGGGAAGAACAATGTAATCTCAGGCTTCTTAATAAAAGTAAGCAAAGGGGCGGGGCCATTCAATTCACACACAGTGTGTGTGTGTGTGTGTGTGTGTCTGTGTGTGTCTGTGTGTGTGTGTTATTGCTCGGATGTCAGGTGTATTATTAAAAACCTCGCCGCGACCCCCTGCTTTCATTTAGGAGGGAGGGAGGGGGGAGGGAAGAAAAAGCCAATTCAAAAGTTTTACCCTGTCGTGGTTTTTAATATTGAGACATGAAAACAAGAAATGAAAACACTTTGAATAAATCCTCCATTCTTCAAGAATCCTCAAATAAAAGGGTGTTTCTATGGCTATTACAATATGTATATATATATATATATGTATATGTATATGTATATATATATATATATATATATATATATATATATATATATATATATATATATAGTGTGAGACTGATGACAGATTGGATAGATGGATAGAAAGATAAAGATGTATTCACTAGAAGTCATTTTGGCTAAAAGCATTTCTGAAATGTCTAAATAGGCCTAATAGTGTCATTGAAATAATAATAGTAACTGTAATAATAGTAATATAAGTAGTAATATAGGAAGATATAGTAGTAATATAAGAAGAAGAAGGAATAATAAAAGAAGTAATAATAGTAACTGGAATGGTAATAGTAACTGTAATACTAAGACTAATAGTATTAGAAAAAGGAATAGAGAAAGTAATATAGTAATAGTAATTGTAAAAGGCTTATGGCAAGAGTAATAGTATTAATAGTAATTTCAATAGCCTATAATTGTAAGATGAATAGTAATTGTAAGTGTAGCTTCTAGAGAAGGAGAAGATTTTTAGACCCTGTGAACTAGTCAGACATGATTGGTCCACCACTAAAGACAACACAAAACAGACCATCCTTCATCATCAAATCATCAACCTTTTGTCATTAAAATAAAAGCTTGTTAGTGAATGGCAATTACTTTTCCCATAAACAAACTGTATTTTTTGTAATACTATTTCATGATTAAATCTCTAATTCCAGGAATACAGATCTATATAAACAGTGCGTATGCGAGCGCGGGCACACACACACACACACACACATCTTAATCAATAGTCAGTGAATGAGAGTGCCAGTGATCTGATTAACTCCCCATTATTTTCCTCCAGCCCTTAGTTAGAAGACATGACGAGAAAACACCCTGCTGTCATTCTGTAACACACACACACACACACACACACACACATTGCCTTTGCATTAGATTCCTCCCCCTTCTGATCGGCAGACATGCAGTAAGTAATTTGTTTGACTTGCGGTCGAAAGGTACTGGTACTGGTAGGCATCCCTGAGCACGATGTCTTACCCCCTACCTGCTGCTTAAAGACATATCTGAATTCACTGTGTCAGTTTGAACTGTTCTGTTTGTCTTTGTGTAGTTTTTGTTTCTTCCCCTAGATGTCCTCGCTTAGTATTTTCTTTCACCTCATTAGCCTTGATTGTGTTCCACCTGTGTTGATTGTTGATTGAAATAGTTTTCTCCTTTTTGTATCTCCTATTTCTCTATCTTTTTGTCTTGAAGAATTTAAGTCAACATTGCTTTTGTTCAAACCATCTTTTGATTCTGCATTTGAGCCCTGAACCCAAGGCTTACTGCAGAATCAGACCAAAAAAGCAGACACAGACCTCCAAGGAGTGCTGGCCAACCGGGGGCACTGTCAATGGTCGACACGAACAGCAGATCCATCAACTTGGAGATGGACTTCACCAGCGGGCTGAACAGCAGAATAGCGGGTTTGCAGTTCCAGGTGCTCCACCACCCGGTTTCTGGAAGAGAGGCGGCCAGGCAGCTTCTCCATTTTCGACAAGGGGTTTGCAGTGTTGCGGATTATGGACGAGGTGGCCTCTCGGGAAGTCCCTTCCAGCCTGGACCTTTTCATTGATCTGGCTCTCCGCATAGACAGTCGCCTTCATGGACGAAGAAGGGAGAGGAGATTCCCGCGCATCTCTGCCATCGTCTCTCCACCGGTCTACCAGGCCCAACCTTTCTGTGCGCAGTGCCACTCCACCACCCAGCCGCTCATCCCCTCCTGATGACCTCACTCCAGAGCTTATGCAGTTGGGAAGGACCGAGTTGTTGTATGTACTGCAGTGCGTCTGGACATTATGTAGGTGAAAGAGCAGGCTCACCCATAGGCGGGAGGTTACTGGTGTGCCCAACTAAGGCCCTTCCATCTGCTCCACGTCCCTGTATGTTACCTGTATCCCTGGGTTCACAGAACCAAGTCTGTTCCCTATCTGCCCTTGTTGACTTCAGTGCTGCTGAAAATTGTATTGACTCTTCAAAAAATGTTTCCCCCGCTAGAGGCCAATACTCGGAACGGGTATTGAACGGCCAGCTCATCGGCCGAGTAACTCAACTCAACTTGAATGCATACCATCTAGTCTGCATTCCACAGGGAGTTGAGTGGAAGACTGCCTTTAATACCCTAGTGGGCACTTTGAGCATTTAGTTATGCCATTTGGCTTGACTCACTTCTGACATTGTTTTGGACCGTGGCCCACAGTTCTCCTCTCAGTTTTGAAGGGCCTTCTGCAAACTCTGCAGTTGGTCTGTGTGGAATACGTTCACAACACTCTCCATTGGTTACTAGCCCCCCCTTGTTTCGTGACCGGGAGGAAGAGGTCAATGTGCCATCTGCCCAGGAGTTAATTTGTTGGTGCCGTTGTACCCAGAGACGAGCCTGTGTCACCCTGCTTCGCACCACCTCCAGGTATCGACAACATTCAGATCGCCATCGGAGACCTGTTTCCTGGCAAGGTCGTTTCCAGGATTTGAGGACATTCGGGGCTTAGCCCGGCCCTCTGTAGGGGGGTCAAGGGGGGACCCTGCCCCCTTTAGCTATCCCCAGTAGTGGAAATGGCGGACGGTGGAACAACCAAAGTAAAGCCAATCAGATGACACTAGTTATATCCGCGTATGCTACATTTTTGCATTGAGCATATTTCCCGAATAAACCTCATGTCACAACTTGCCAGGGAATCCAGTCAGGATACCAACCCAGTTCACTTTTCTCAACACATACTAAAGAATTTGTATATGCTTTCATGTCTCCATTATAGACTAAATGAAGGAATAAAGTCATGTTTTTCCTCCTATTGTTTTCTTCTACTCCCCCACCCCGACACCAACCCCTGCTTTCGTTACTTGTTTGTGCGAAGCAATACTCCAACTATGGTACTACTATGCAATGCACATCATTGCAATAGCTTTTGCCGATTCCCAAATAAAATGATGCCAATTTCACTTTACCTCCTCAGGGAACATGCTTCTTTCTTTCTTATTTCCAAAGTGTTGATCGTTTTTTTGGCAGAGATTTCCAAACAAATGCGGTCTTGTGTTGTTTAACTATTAACTTATACATTGTAAATGCTTCAAAGTGTTTAGTTCTTATAAAGTGTTACCGAGAACTAAACTGTATGCAAATGAGGTGTGAAGGATACGAATCGGATTCTGGCTCTGGTGGCTCTAACATGTACGGCTGCACAAGTCCAATAACACTGCGAGAAGGAGCATCCATTTTTCAGGTCGTAGTTGTATTTGACACTTAAGAAAGTGTCCGCCCCCCCGCCCCCCGTGTGCCATTGGGCGTGGTTTCAGCGCCTTCAGCGGACACGCCCCCAGCGTTTCATACCAGAGAATAATGCTTAATAATGGTGGTTAATAACACATTTACAATGTTTTTTCTATTTTAGAAAAATATGTATGACTGCTATATGCCTCTTCAAACCCTCTCTACCATAGCACCATCTGGTGATTCACCGTCAGATCGGTAAGGAATACTGAATTATTAGAATATCACTTCTCCAAGTTGCTGCGTTTGATGTACACAGGTCAAACGGCTGACATTTGTTTTTCAGAGACCACTGCTTTCTGGAGCCTGGAATTGAAGACCTTTCCGTGGCAGAAATAGAAGAGCAGGTTTTAAATGAAAGGTGACGTTTAACTGTAGTATTGTTTAAAGGAAATGTGGTGTTGTTATTTTAAATGAACACTAGGCTAAGTACTGTAGCATACAATAACTTCTTAGAATATATAAACCAAGGGTAGGCATCACAAGCCAGAAAGGGCCGTGTGGTGCATGCTTGTTTCCCAACCAAGCCAGTGTTACCACTGCTCTTATAAACCAATGGTTTTTTTCTTGGTGTTTTGTTTAATTTCTCTATGATGAGTGTTCATGATGAGTCTACCATTAGCCTGACTGAAGACGCAAATTATCTTCAAAACAAAGTGTAAGTATTATTCTAATGCATTATTTTGTTTTACTTAAGATGTGTTTGCAAGCTTGCCCCCCTTTGTTTAATTTGCTGTGTACTACAGTGGGTTATAAATTGCACATCCACAGTTAATGTTATCAGACGGGCTTACATTGTGAAGCTTGGATACTGTTTCCTTCACTATACAGAGCTTGCTGGTTTGGGTGTAGCTTATAACAACGGTAATGTGCAACATCAAGTTCAATCACACATGGGGAAAAGGATCGCTGGGGTCGGCAGTGCGTGTGGGCTGTGAATGCCTTTTCGAGACTGCTTGCAGTTTTAATTATTATTATTTTTCCTGCAAGAGACATTTTGGACCCCACATTCATCCAAGACTTCCACAAAAGACGTCCTGACCAACCAGATGGGACGCGTTGTTTTGTTTCTTCCCCTCAGTTATTCTTTTCTTTTACCTTATTAGCCTTGATCGTGTTCCTCCTGTGTTGACTGTTAATTGTTTTCTCCTGTGTATTTCAGCCCTCAGTTTTGTTTGCCCTTTGCATGATTGCCCTGTCCTGTCTAGTAAGTGGCTTAGTTTTTGATTACCCTTTTTGTTTAACTTTAGATAAGCCTGACGTTTTTTTGGCTGGTTGCCTTTGTTCATCCTTTTGTCTTGAAGAATTTAAGTGAGGACTTTTTGTTCAAACCATCTTTTGAGTCTACTCTGCATTTGAGTCAGAAACCTGATCCTTACAGTAAGTGTTGGATAAAAGCATCTGCTAAATGACTATTGTACATAATAAATGCAATGTACATCTATACCATTTGATTCAAAACTATAGGACAGCATCACTACTCTCGGCTATAGTCTCTTTACGTGCCGAGCTTCTGTTACCTCCATATACCTTACAACAAGAAGAGGAGGAAGAAGAAGAAAAAAGGACGAAGAAGAAGAGAGGGGAGAAGCCAAGCTTTCCCAAGTCATGATGGGATTATCCACGAAGGGATGGGCTGTAGCCATGGCTACGGAGGTCCAGGTGTACCCTCACCCCTGCGCTTAAAGAGATTATCAGCAATGAAGATCGGGGGGAGAAAGTAAAGTTACTCCCTGATTGAAAAGTCTACATTTTTCTCTGCAACAAATCTCCAGGAAAGGCTTTTTATTGTATAAGTGTGCAGTGGGCATGCGGGCTTTACAGGTGCCGCGGTGCTCACCTCTCTAGACCCCCGCAGCCACCCCCGGCTCCATAAACCCAATAACACACACAAAGGGATGATAGGCTTTTATATTAAAAGCCATATATTCTGATTATTTTGACTTTTTGCAAATTGCTATCCATGTGTTTGAGAAAAGAAGAAAAAAAAAAACGGCTGAGTGAGATGGGGGAGAAAATCGCTTGCGGTGCAGGTCCACACAAAGCCGGTGGCCCTGGGTGTACGGCGCACACTATGGGCTGATGAAATACGACCGTAATGCATTAGTATCTGGTTATTGAGAAATATTCGATTTGGGCTTTCAGTAAAAGAAAACACACTCTGGGTAAGACATTGGTAGTTTTTTGCACCGCAATAAAAAAAAAAAAAAAACGACCAGCTGCTTCTCTAACCTATTCCATCTCTCGCAGTTGATAGGCCGGTTGATGGGCCAATCGGAATTGGCCCAGGAGGCGTCGTTAAAAGTGGGTAATTTACATGGGGGTGTTTATGGATCAGAGGAGAGTTGTTTTAGTTGGGTGCTGGGGGGGTTAATTTTATGAGGGATGTTGTGAAGGCGGAAAACTTTGAGCCCGGTGGAACAAGGGAACCATCTGGGATGTGTTGTGTGGCGGAAAAACTAAAATGTTAACGGCCGTATGGCTCCGCCGAGTCTTTTATTATGAGCGAGCTGGCGCACCAAAATATTGATATATTTCATATTTCAATAATTCAATCTTGATATTTAAATTGTCCCTGAAGGATGGTAAGTTACCCTTAACGTGTGTGTGTGTGTGTGTGTGTGTGTGAGACAGAGATAGAGACATACAGAGGGAAAAAGAAACAGTGAAAGTAGGAGATAGTGAGTGTTGGGTGTGGGGGGGGGGGGGGTGATTGGGGAGATGGTGGGGGGGGGGGGGGTGAGATGGGAGGTCAGTGAGAGGGGGGGGGGGGGGGGGGGGGGGGGTTGCAAATTGAGCACAAGAAGCCTGTGAGAAAAACACACAACCTTATACGCCGGCGATTCAAATCAATTTTAAAGCAGCGGGGGAGAAATTCCTATACCAACGAGGCCCAAAGAAGAACAAGTACACAGTGGAAGCGGTAGGACGAGGAAAAAGTAGCAGAGGAGGAGGCAGAGGAAATAAGCAGCGGAGGGGTAGAAGAAAAAAAAAAAAAACTCAACTTGCAAATAAAAAAGCAAAGCAATCAATCATGTCGGCGGGCCCTCATTCCCCGCAAGCCTTCCCAGCGAGCAGCCCAATCAAACCAGACAAGACGGGAATATGCAAAGTTATTTGCCTTTTCTGGAAGGCTATGGATGGAAAGGTGGGGGAATGAGGAGCGAGGTGGGGAGGAGGGGGTCCTGAAAAGACAAATGGCCGTTCCCCTGGACACCATGAGTGCCTGTTAAAAGTTTACTGTCACAAACACTAATTAATCACCAGCCCAGGGGCTATTAATCATATATTAATGAGATAGTCTCTTTACTTTGGCCTGACGTTCGGGACCAGACCTCTGGGGGCCCCTCCCCGCCCCGTCGCCGTGGCCCCCCCACAGGGCCGGGCAGAAAGCATCCGGCACTCCATTAATCTTCCAGGAACGTCGGCCCTTCTCCGGATGGACACCTTCATTTAAAAGAGGGCAAACAGTGAGGACACCTCGACTGTCCATATCAGGGACAACGACAGCGTCTCCGCAAGACAGCGCTGCTGACGATCTAGACGTCCGAGTCGAGTTTGAGATTGTAGGAAGAGGGGACATTAGGGAGATATTAAAACCTTTCTGTTTTTAATCGCTTTGTGGGTCGTTAGGAAAGAGTGAGGATTTAAAAAGAAATACTTGGCAGAAGATTCTGAGCGATGCAAATGTGATTGCAGAGTTCGCCACCTCAGAGATACTTTTCAGCTGGAAAGGAGCTGCTTGTTATGGCGTACCTTACTGGTCCCATTGGTATCTTAGTATTGATTGGGGATCAGTTCTTTAACTGAGTCCAATGGACTTAGAGATGTAGTTCCTTTTATTTTATACAGCAGTGGAAAACATCTCTGCCATCGTAATTCGCCTGAGAAGGAATATCCGAAATGTCAAACATCTTTAGCTTGTCCAAAAGAAATATTGGATTATTTTGCCGGTTATTCTTGCTCGCAGTTTATAGTCTTCGGTGAACCAAAACAAAGATGAATCAAATGCCATCTTCAGTCTTTTCATTCTGGTTTTATTGGTTTATTTGTCATCAGTGTTTATATTCCTATGGAGTAGGATAGCTGGAGACGGTCATTTAGATGATCTGGAAAATGATATTTGTCCTCACGGCAGGCAATCCTTACCGTTCCCTGCTGCTGTCAATCACAACATTAGATTGGTCCAGGAAAATACGCTCCCGCCTCTGGCGGGAACAAATTGCTGCTCGACATTTGTTACTAAGGTGTATGAGTTTAGAGGTTATGTGTATGGAGGGGTATGTTAATGTAAATACTGCTGTCCATCCACCACAATAATGTTAGAGAAGGCATGAATTTAGTTCACCAGACAAATAAGATAAAATAATAAGATAAGATAAGGTGTATGGAGAGGTATGTTAATGTAAATACTTACATAATGAACCTAACCCTAACCCTGAATTTAAATGTTTAAATATTATTTAGCCAGAACTAGCTCACACCAAAAAACAGATAAGATAGGATAAGGTAATATAAGGTATGATGAGATAAGGTAAAATAAGGTAAGGTACTATTGGTAATATGATACTAGCCTATATAATAATATATGTAACCATTTAATGTTGAATTATGGCCATTCTTTGTGACAAACTCTAAACACATTTCCCTTTGGTTTACACAGACTTTAACATTTCAAATGAGTGAATGCTTTACAGCATTTGAAAAAAAGAAAAAATATTATTTGTAAAAATAAAGTATAATTCAAATTCATGTCAACACAACAACACACATTTATCGTCGAGAGACATCAAATGTAAGATGAGTGCTTAACTTCAGGCCCCATTCCAAGCAATACAACACACTAAGTATAATTATGGGTTCTTTTTTATTGCATTGAAAATGTCAAGGAGTGATGCATTTTTCTTACTAATGTGGGTAGAATTTATAGGAAATGGATGCTTAGAGCCAAGATTTACAATTTATTATTAAAATATTGTATTATTCAGCAAGCTTAAGCTTATTAGGGTGAGCCTCAGTTGATGTGGCCATAACAGAATAAAATAAGTGCATGACAAAGTAAAAAGTAGAAGAGAATGTAGTTTGTTAAATGGAAATCGTCCAATTGCCAATCAATAGGTCTATATCTTCTCAGCAAGCTGCACCTCGAGTTGCCTCCATCAGGTCTAAAATATGCAAACGATTTTACGCTTTTTTCTGGAAAGCAACATCAATCCACTGGACTGCATACTTTATTATACAACGATATATTCAACCACTTATAACGTGTCATTTAGCAGACGTTTTTGTCCATAGCGACATACGGTGAATTCAGATTGAGGGTCGTTAAGGAGAAGGTTAGGCGTCTTGCTCAAGGCTGCCTACGGATATTGTAGGAATCAAACCCAGTCATTTTCTGGCAGGGAGTCAAACCCGTCAAACCTAATCCCTCCCACTTGCTTATCTTATAAAAGAGTAGGCGATGGGGCGGTACAGTGTCGTGGTTAGGGTGCCAAAAGTTACTGGGTTTGATCCCTCAATGTCCATATAACCTTGTAGGCGTCTTGGAGCGAGATGCCCTTACCGCTGACCTGTCCCTTAATGACATGTATCTGAATTCACTATAAGTGGCTTTGGATGAAAGAGTCTCGCACACTTCTTATGCAGTATCTACAATCTGTCCCCCCCCATCCCCATCCCCAACCCATTGGCTCGTCATCGCAAACCGCCATGGACCGCCGGTGGAGCCAGCCGGCGGTCCAACGCTTCGTGACACGGAAGCAGAGGTGCGCGGCGCGTGCCCTCCAAAAGTCCCTGATCTGCGGCTGACCTATGCGCCTCCGCTGCGGAAATGTTTACCGCGTTGTGCGCATTTATAAACTGGAGGAGTGCATTAAAAGTGTGAAGGTGTCACCGCATGCTGATGGAGAGGAGCAGGCGCTGGCGAGCTCCTGCCATGCAGATCAGCCGTGGGGTCAGCCAGCCTACACCGCCGCCCCCCCCCCCCCCCCCCCCCAGCTACTCCACCCACATACTAATAGAGGTACAGTCCGTCGTGGCAGGAAACTAGCAAATGCTTTTATCCAAAGCACCTTACAGTGAGTTCAGATACATGTAATATAACGTAATGTTAATGTAAGAGTGTGGATATGGAGGATCGAACCCCCCCCCCCCCCCCCCCCCTTCGGCTGGGAGTCAAACATCCTACTACACAATACTGATGCATAGAAAGTGAAAGTGTTGTTGGTTTACGCTATAGAGGGATTATCAGTCTACGTCACTCCCAGCTCTACTGCGCATGTCGTTTGCAGAAAGAGACGAGCGGACGACCATGTCTTGTTGTGCTGTTGGTTGCACAAACCGTTTTAATAAGTTTGACAAAAATCGGAAGTTCTATCGTATACCATCAACTCGCACCCCATTTAAGGCAAACAGGAGACGTCTTTGGTTGCAAGCTATCAGAAGAAGCGATTGGAACGAGCAGATTATTAAAAATGCAACAATCTGCAGCGATCACTTCATATCAGGTAAGCTAACAAGCTAATCAGTACTGTTGGTTTTACAATAAACACAATTATTGAGTCCTACACATATATAACAATGTTAACAATGAACGATTGTAAGTAATAGAGTAATCGTTCAAATTGGAGTAGAACTATCTTGAAAGCTAATGTTGTTAATTGTTGTTAATGTAATGCTAATGCTAATTCAGTGTTGCTAAGTTGCGTCGTAAACTTTTGTAACTGTTTCTAACTGATGTAGGCTACCACATGCTAGGCCAGTGACATCTAGCCAACCATGAGGTTTTATCATTACCTTAAGTCACTGGAATACACTTTATTTGTACAGGAGAGGCATCTGACGACTTCGACAGTCCAGACTTTGTCCCGTCAATCTTCCCCTACTCAACCCAGTCCGTCAAAGACGGCGATACAAAATTGGAGCGGTAAATATGATCACTTAGCGTGTGATTTGTTGTTGACTGATCAACAAGCATGACTCGACTTGTATAATTGGGAGTGCAAAGAAGACCTGTTGAGTGATTTAATGTAACTATATTTGTTATAAGGGTTATGAGGGTTATCTGTCAGGCCATATAGTTTCTGTTATGTCTACATTATCTCATAAAGCTCATTGAGACATGATATGGGATTTGTACACTTGAATTAAGGAGGTAATAAACCTGTGGTTAACTGCTTTCTTGTGGAAATGATTGCTCTCTTCTGTGTGTTACAGATATAAGAGAAAAAGACAAAGGGATGAAACCCCCCGCAGATGTCCAGACAATGGACATCAGTCTACATCCACTTCCCTCTCTCCAAATGATTGTGAAATAGAGCCTGGTGCTGATCTAGCCTAGTCCTAACTAGACCTTTGTACTCATTACATTCATACTAAAGGTCTAGCAGTGCTGTATAGACAAACGATGTCTCACTTGAAGGCGGGTGCTGTTGAAGTTTAAAACCTATTGGCTCTGCCCAGTGCCACTCTGGATCTGCCTTAACCAATCGCTAACGTTTGGTCGTGACGTATTTCATGCGCCAGAAACCACGTTGCGCGCAGTATACAAACGGCAGATGCAGTGAGCATTAGCATTAGCCTGGTTCCGCCCGCCTCCGTACTTCCGCTCAATAACTGAAATTCGCGCACGACCAATACGTCACTGTTCTCAGGCCGCGCCTCCTGTTCGCTGATTGGAAGGCACATTTGAGGGAAAAGACATCGTTCTAACATACAGCACTCCCAGACCTACTGAAGTGAAATGAAAATTGAGCGGAAGTACGGAGGCGGGCGGAGCCAGGCTAGTGCTGATCTTTGTACTGGTAAGAACTCTTAACACTATATATTTGTTGTGAAGGAGTATTTAGCCATGATTATGTTTGGCACAGTCTGAATGATCACCCAGATTGTAAGTTTGCTAGATATAAAAAATAGGATTGTGAAATTTCTATTTGTCTAATTTCTGTATCAGAAGCTATGGTCCCTAAGGCTGTCCATGATGACCTCAAACAGAAGTACAGCCAACTTCATACCGAGTGTGACAACCTGCGTGTGGACATCAACAAACTGAAAGCAGAGAATGAACAATTAAGAGCAACGGTTCGGAGTACACAGTTCTCCTTTGCTTCTATCCAGTGTAAAGCAGCACAGGTTCTGTTTTTCACAGGTTTGACCAGTGCCCTCTTTAATTGGACCCTCCATGCAGTTAAAGACAGTGTAGAGGTTGTGCGTGGCTCTCTGACCCTGGAGGACCATCTATTGGCCATCCTCATGAAACTCCGATTAGGGCTCACCAATAAGGATATTGCATTTAGATTTAATGTTACCCAATGTGACATCTCAAACATTTTGAGAAGTTGGCTCCCTGTTTTATCTCAGACTTTGAAACCTCTAATCAAGTGGCCAAGCAAGCATGCCATATTAAAGAATATGCCAAACTGTTTCAAACGTAAATACAAGCGTTGCAGGTGCATTATTGACTGCACTGAAATTTTTATCAACAGACCCACAAATCTAACAGCCAGAGCCCAAACATATTCAAATTATAAGAGCCATAACACAGTTAAGTATTTGGTTGGCATGTCACCTGCAGGAGCAATTACATTTATGTCCTCAGGTTGGGGTGGGCGTGTTTCTGATAAACAAATTACAGCCGAGTCTGGATTTTATGACCTTCTGGAAGTAAATGATGAGATACTAGCAGATCGTGGTTTTACCATCAGAGATGAGCTTGCCTTGTGTGGTGCTACCCTGAGGATCCCTCACTTTACCAGAGGAAAAAAGCAGCTGTCTGCTCAAGAAGTGGAAACATCAAGGCGTTTGTCAAACGTTAGGATACACATTGAAAGAATAATAGGTAGATGGAAAACTTTCAGAATTCTGACTACTGTTGTTCCACTTTCACAGGTGGACCTGTTAGATGATATTGTAATTGTGTGTGCAGCATTAACAAACATTTGCAAATGTATAGTCCCTAGAAAATGAATTGTAAATACTTTGATAAAGTATCCAAGAGTCAAGGATACATTTAAAGCGTTTTATTAGTACAGCAGCAGTGACATGAATGATATAATAACTTTTTACTTTCTTTTTTATAAGATGCACACTGTAATTTGAATAACCAAGTGCAAACTTTGAACATGAACAGTTGCAATAAATGTGTTTCAAAGTGCATCGTTTTTAGTTGTTTTTTTTACACTGCTCACAATGCCATTCTTTAACCTTTCTTTTCATTTTTGCACATTCGTAATGGAAATGCTTATTGCACTTTGCACAGGTGGTGATCTTTCCAAACTCTGGCCTTCCACAGTGAAAGCAGACTGTAGGTGCTTGCCTTTTCGGGTCCATGCTGCGTGTTAATAGCTCAGGCAGAATACTTTGTCTGAAGAACTGTTCAGCAATAGGGAGGAATGTGTACAGCATTTCTTCATCTCTGGCTACACGAGTGATGACTAGATCCCGCTGTGTCCAAATCACAAAGTCACAGTACTAGACACCACATACAAACATGTGAAGCTGAACTTGATGGTAGTATTTATGGTTCTTCTTGAGATGGAATGATTTGTCTAAGCAAAAATCGGTGTCATCACTGCTCCCTTTCAGACCATCACGGTATTTGTATGGGCACTTGATTTCTACAGCTCCTCTACCACAGCAGCTACAGTTTGCCACTCCATCTGGTGATGCCCCAAGATGCGGGTTGTCTGGATGTACAACAAGACCGCAGAGCTCCACATTGAAGTTTTGATGACGTTCTCTCATTGATTCAGTGTAGCATTTTCTGGCAGTGGGCTCATGTTCTCTTCCCCAATGTATTGCATCTACACTAGACAAGTCTTTGTTGTCATAGTGCATGATCTGTTTCACTAGGTTTGTGTTAGCTGTCTCAGCTCTAACAGTGCATACACGATGTAGGGTGGTGCTAGTTATGCGTCCTATTCTGTGTGTTTGCCAAGCCTGTGATTGGGCCTGATTTTTAGTGATGCATTCAAGGTTCTCACACTTCTCCTGTGTCGTTTCCTTCCTCAGTCTGGAAAATGTCTCATCACTCTTCTCCTGTAATTCAGTTGAGGAGAATCCTCTCAGATTCTCATCATACAGGGCCGCCAGTGGCTCCAGCGGGTCTTCGTTCTCTTTGTCCGATTCTGATGCGGTGTCTGTGTCACTGCAGTCCAGACTAGTGAGCACAGCTGCCTTGGGTTCTAGTAGTTTTAGTTTATTGATGTGTTCATCTGTCACCTCTAAATACATAATACAATAAATGTTAGATAACACATGAAAACAAATTGTGTAGGACACAACATAGTACTGTAGTATAATAGCGGTAATATAAAAATAAAAATAATAGCCTATTTTAAAAATAAAAAAATCATACCTTTGACATTGACCTTTTGACGTTTTCCTTTGGCTGGTTGCAGTAAGCCGGTGTCCGTCCACTTTGGCCTTCTAACACAGATTTCACTCAATCTGGCTGCCTTTACCTCTCTTCTGGATGTGAGAAGCCACTGGTTTGTCCCTGAGGTACAAGCCTGCTCGGTCTTTCCATACCTGACCCATAGCTCGACTTTGAGCATCAGTGCTGCAGCATGCCTACAGCATGACCCCAAGCTGACAGAACAAAGAACATTGGTATTAATTTCGAGCAATATAATGTGTTAGACACATTGATTTGAATGGTGATAAAGCTAGAAATGCCCAAATGCAGTAGCACCCCCTAATTGACACCCCTGTAATAGGCTATTATAATATACGGTATGAATATAAATTGATAGATATATTATTATCAATTACATACCCAGCCATGCAGGTGCAGTTCGCTGTCAGGATGCAGTTGTTTTTCTTATTCAGAATGACCCAGACGTTATACATCTCCGTCCTCTTCCCTTGTCTTTGACTAGGCAGCACCTTGGTCTTCAGGGTCACGAAGTTTTCAATTTTGTAATCATGTAAAAGTATGTCCTGAACATGATTGTCTGTGACATAGCTGTAGGCATCCAGTGTCGTGTAGGACTTCAGGCTCTCTCGGGAATAGAGACTTGGTGTCTCGATCAGGTATGAATGGATGTCCGGCCACTGAAGTCGGGGCCACTTTTTCTCATCATTTATCCACTCACCTGCCCCTAACGCGTATGGGTCATTAAGACGTATCCCATTCACTAATGTTAATTTATCGGCATAACCAATTTTATCACTCGCTGATAAACGGTTGTAGTAAGCTGACAACATCGCTAATTAACACCGTAATTGCAAACTAACCACACGGAGGTAACCATGGCAACCGGTAAAACGGTTTTCTTTCTGCAGTCATGCTGCGCGCGCATCCGCCGTGTTGATAAACAAATAATCCCTCTATAGGACCGTGATGATGAGGCCCTGTGACATTTTTCATTGACTCACCGTGATTTCGATTGTGAAGCAGTGGGGGAAATGTTGGGATTTGTGAAAACACAGATCTACTACTACCTACAAACCATTGTCATGTCTGAGATGTACAATTAACACGTAAAAAAACAGAGCCAATCACATCTATATAGATCAGACTCAGTCCAGTATGGCCCAGTACAGTCCCAGTACAGTCCCAGTGTCATGATGGTCTGCATAGTTAATCTAATCTTGAAGCAGAATGTGTTTTTCTAGTCATTCATTGGATTTATCTGATGAATTAAGGAACAAGCAATTCTGTTAACAATGACTTTACCAGCATATTAAATATCCTATATTTAAACTGAATCAATGTAACACGATGTGAATAATACGTAAATAATTTGGCCCACTCAACAAGATGACACCAAGGAGTTCCCGAACGGCTGAATAGTTTGCTTGCAAACAATTTACAGTTTACACGGTGTTCGACGCCCATGAAAGTTAATAGTCGGCGTCATTGGTTCCCTGGTGGAGAGCGGCTTGTGGGCCTCATTAATACCCATCCACTAAATGAACCGCAGCGATGCTGACACCACACACACCTGTAGGACAGCACAGTAGGACGGGAAATGGGCTGTGAATACAGCACACAGGTTCAGAGTCGAGCCTCAGGAACCGTCTGGCGGTGAAACTGAGGAGCTCAATGGTCAACGCTCAATGGTCTAACATCAAGTAAAACATTTTTAAATACATACCATTCACAGTTTCTTTTTCCTTAACGTTAGACATTGTATTACACATTGAATTGTTATCCAAGGCGACTCACAGTGAATACAGATCTATCCTAGAGACATTAGGGAGCAGGTAGGGGGCAGACATCTTGCTCAAGGATGTCTACAGGTGAGACTGCGGACAGCGGGGTTGGAACCGAGAATACGCTGGCTGGGAGTCAAACGTCTCATCCTCCCCACTCGCTCATCTGACGAAAGGTATGCAAGAGTCAAACAAACGCCGTTTTCTGAGTTGGACAGAGTGAATGTTTGTGTGCTTGCTAATGAGCTGAGACCGCCTGGCGGGAGCAGAGGGGGCTACCTGCTGGTTAATTCTGTTTTAAACACCAGACGCACACACACACACACACACACACACACACACCCTGACACACACACACACACAGGCCGATTGTTCTGTGTAGGATTACGGTCCCATCCTGTTGGGCTGCTGGTTCTGACCCCTGTCTGACCTCCGCCCCACCGCCAGCCCAAGACTAATGTACACATATGTAGTGTGTCCTCTATTCCACATGATGTGTGTTGTATCCGCGGTCCTGTTGTAAGCTCTGGAAAGGATTTGTCTGAATGCGAGGTATTCAATTATAAAACAGATAGTTCCGGTCCCTGAATCTGATTGGCCTGAAGCCGTCCGCATAACAATTCATTTTTAGTATTAATGTTCAGCCTGTAGGCTGAACAAGGCCTGTGTTACTTGGCAACCATTTTGTTGTCTTGAGAAACTATATTACTTTGAAGAATGATGATTTGTTGTAAAGGATCTTATTTTATGTTGCTGTGTGTTTATTTTGTGAAATCTGTCTGTAGTAACCCCTAGCTGCTCTAATCACTGTAAACCACGGCCTCTCGTGGCTTGTTGCTTAAATATACTATGAACCGGATACTTCTTCTATTTTATGATGATAGAAATATGACAATTATATATATATATTTTATATTTCCATTGTGGAATAATAGAACATCATCATCAGCAACGTAAAAGAGAAGCAGGTTTATATATTTATACATCATATATGTAATGTATTGTACCTATGTTTACCTTCATAAGTAGTGTTTTGAGATACACATTAATGGTAATTAGCATTTGTGCTGTATGAATATTTGGCTCTGTCAACATATTAGCTGTTGAACCAACACAGACTGGATCAATATGCAATCAATATGAGTGCTTTATTTATGGCTGAAAACACTTAATAAAAGGATTTTCATCATATCACACATATATCGACGCTTTAGTTCAACATCTAATTTATACATTCTGATGATAAACTAAGATGGCTGACTAGGCATTATCCAAACGCCATTCATTTTAAACCGACTCTGAACCAGTGGAGAGTGCATCACCGCGGCGACTTCCTCCTTCCTCCATCCCTCCAGCAGAACATCTGTTAACAACCTTTTAAAACCCAACGCTACAGACAAACGGTCATAATTAACCACTCAGGTGATCCTTTAGCATAATTATCATGTGGGGGGGAGCATGTAAAACCCCTGGTCCCAAAACAGAATAACATACATTTCCATCAACCACTCCCCCCCCACTCTCCATCCCATGACAGTTATCTGCGCCGTAATGACGGAGCGAGCGGACGAGATGACACGATAAACATGCGACCCGATGTCCGAGGTTTGTCACCGAGACGTCCCTTAACTGCTCATACGCTCTCTAATTGGTTTGCCTCGCTCATCTCCCGGCGATGAGGGGGAGGAAGTTGAGGTGGTGGAGGAGGGGAGGGGGGGAGGGGAGGGGAGGGGAGGGGGGAGCACCCCCATCATCAGCCCCACCCTCCCCCCTCTATGTAATTACCAACCAGTGGTATCGCTGTTCAAGTGTGTGTGTGTGTGTGTGTGTGTGTGGGGGGGGGTGGTCTGAGCTGATGCCCCCCCCCCCCCCCCCCATGTCCTTCAGTACATTACCCAGAGATCACCTGGTGGTGGTGGTGGTGTGGAGTGGAGGGGAGAAGAGGGGGGGGGGGGTGACACAGATCCATCTCCCTCACGGGCCCCTAGGGTAATGGTGGTGGTGGTGGTGGTCTGATGGCTTAAAAGCAGGGTATCTACAGGAGACCCATTGACCCCCCCTACCCCCCCCCCCTGTGTGTGTGTGTGTGTGTGGGGGGGGGGGGGTGATGGAGTAGGGGGTGGGGAATACAAGGAGGGGGGCAGAGGGGAGGTGGGGACGGGTGGAGGACGGTAATCTGTGCACTTGTGTCGCTCCGCGTCCCTGTGAGGTAAGTCACCACTCCAGTGAAGGACAGAGAGGAGAGGCTCTGTGTGAATGGGCCGCTGCTGCGGACCGGCCCACCGCTGCTGCGGACCGGCCCACTGCTGCTACGGACCGGCCCACCGCTGCGGACCGCCGCAACACAACAACCTCACACTCAACACCCACACTGCCGTCCATCTACTCCCGCTCAAAGTTGTTACATGACGATCCGAGAAAAGAGAATATTTACATGTCTGTGAATTATGGTTTAAAGGTCAACTTGCAGTGTGTCATTCCTATTATATTGTTTTATTAGGCCTATTAGTAGTAGTAGAAGAAGAAGTAGTGGTAGCAGTATTATCTGTATTTGCAGTAAGTAATTAGTAGTAGTAGTAGTAGTAGTAGCAGTAGGTTGTGTGTAGGTTGTGTGTAGTGTAGTATACGTACACTATATGGTGTATCATTTGACTTACTACCACCTATCTGTGTGCAGACCTATCTGTGATGGCAAATGAATGGTCATTAGAAATGTGTTTTTTGAAGTTAGAATGAGTATCATTTTATATTTGAATGAGTATCATTTATTTCTTAAATGTAATTTCTTACATTCTTACATTTGCCTACAGTGTTTCACAAATAAGTCACACTTTACGGTAAGGGTACATTAATTATCATGACTTCATGCATGAAAAAGCATGAATTCATTCATGTAGTACTTAATGAACTATTAGTAATGTACATGGATTAATCTAATATCATTTAATGGGAACAATACCTTAATTAATGCAACAACTAAGGTACATCAATCATCATGATTTCTGAGTTATTAATGATGTTCATGTGGTGCGTGAGTGTGTGTGTGTTTGTTTGTTTCTGTCTAATTGTCTAATTAATAACTATATATAATTTTTTTTCTTTTGTCAGGACCCCCTCGAAAACGAGATGGTACATCTCAAGGGGTTTTATCCTGAAAATAAAACTTTCAACTCATGTCTTCTTCATAAGCAAGTCTGCAGTTAAATTGAAAGCAAAACACTGACCAGTCACAGCAGTGTGAATGTATTCTGTTGAATTCCAAGTGTTGTAATCATGATTTTAAGTGCCTTATGTTTTCGTAAATAAAGAAAATATAAAAATGCATCTGCAGGACATTTTGTGTTAATTCAGTTACCTTATTATCATTTTTCCAACCCACTCCATTAATTCTTAATACATTTAATTTAATGCCAGCATTAATCATATGTTATTTATCAGTGTTAAACACGGACCAGGTCACCACTTTATTTGAAGGGCCACAAACATTATGAAGTCATGAACCATTAATGCTTAGTTATGATTACAACACTAAACATATTGTTCCTGCATTAAGTCATGCATGAGATACTATTATTCCTATTATGTACATTACTGCCGGGTCATGAAGTACTACATGAATGAATCAATGCTTTTTATACATTAAGTCATGCATGAATTCATGATAAATCATGTACCGTAACTACAGAATGTTACCAACCAGACTTAAGATTAACATCTAGTAAACATCTCTTAACATCAAGCTAAAACATCCTCAGACAAAGTGTCGGTTATAGCATTGTTGAACTTCTGGATCCGAGATTAGCCTACGATAGATTAAAAAGAAGAAAACACAGGGAAAGAAGTATAGGCCTACTCACAAATATGTGTGGTGCGAATATATTATCTTAGGAGGTCCAAGTAAGGTCCCCTGAGGTACTCCAAACATAAGACGGGCACCGCTGGAGTTAAAGTTGGAGGCAATTTGCACCGTCGCACAACGTGCGCGGCAACGGGGCACCGAGACAACACCGCGTCGTGTGTGCGTCTCCAACATCCGTGACGTCGGAACGAGGAAAAAAAACGCTCTCGTATTTTTCTTTTCTTTTCTTTTCCCCCCCCCCCCCACTCATGTCGGGAAGCTAACCAGTTGTTTGGCGGCGGCGTGTTATTCTGTGAAATAATAATACATTTCAATGTGTTTACATCACAGGAGAGGGGTGGGGGTGGTGGGGGTGGGGGTGGGGGGGTGGGGGGGGTAGAGGACGTGCTGCTAGTGAAAATGCTTCGGTCGGTCCGCAGCGTCGGCGTGTTTTTTTCTTTTCTTTTTTTTTTTTTGTACAGATCGCTTTGGGGGGAAAGCTCGGGGTGCCGTGGGGTAATGTTAACATTAATGTTATGATTGGTTGGGTTGGGGCGCTTTGATGACACGCTTAATGAGAGGTCGTAGGGAGCAGCGCTACAGGGCAGGGGAGAGACCTCCCACATCAAACACTACCGCCCTCCCCCCCTCCCCCCTCCTCCTCCTCCTCCTCTCCCACCCCTCTCTCCCTCTCTCTCTCTCTATCGCTCTCTCTCTCCCCCCTCCCCTCCTCCTTCTGGAAAATACACTGTCCTTTTCTCAGTTGACTTTGAGTTGATCCGTTCACATAAAGCCATAAGTGTCTTGTTCTCGAGCCGCACCGTAACGTCGCTCACGCTAATAAATGGATCGTTACTGTGCGTGCGCATGCGCGCGCGTGTGTGTGTGCGTGTGTGTGTGTCAGAGAGAGAGAGAGAGAGAGAGAGAGACTGCGAATGAAAGAGAGAGAGAGAGAGACTGCGAATGAAAGAGAGAGTGAGAGAGAGAGAGAGACTGCGAATGAAAGACAGAGGGAGAGAGAGAGAGTGCGGTGTCTCAGTTAGTACGTCTCCACCCAAAAGGCTGCTAAATTTAATAGCTTAATCTAAGTATAGCTTAATCTAATCGTAATGCATATGCTCCTTATGGTCAAATCATAGCCGCTGGTTCCTATACGCTGACAACTCCTATGTGAATTTAACACAAGCGAGGTTTTTATGCCAAGCGCCGCACACCATAGTACGACGAATTCACATCGCAGTCAAACAAACCCAAGCGTCTGCGCTACCACGAGTACAAACACAGCGATAGCAGGCCTTCTCCTAGCTCTGTGTCCCGTTCAGCCCTGAAGTTTATTCAGCTTTGGGGGGAGAGAGATACTTCTTACAGATGGAGGCCGCGCCGGCGGCGGCGGGAAAATATTTGTGCAGCGCTGACCTCCGTTTGAAAGCGTGTTTTCAGGGAGTCACGGCCCTGAACTCGCTGGACGCCGGCGACCTCATCAAAGGCTCCGGCGGTCGGATTCACTCACTTCACCACATTATCTACCGACGTGGATGTGGGGGGAGGGAGAGGGGGAGGGGGGGAGGAGGGGGAGGGGATGCAAATAGCCTCTTGTGATCTCTCCGAGGGACGCTTCGATGCACTGTGGACACTAGTCTTGACCGGCCCTGTGCTTTGGTTATGATTTTTAAGTAAGTATAAAGAAATCCCTTGAAAATACAATTAAAAAAAAAAAAGTCGGTAAAACTTAGAAATGCAGAACAATAATATAAATAGATTATAATAGATTTTTGAAAATTGTCAAACACGACGACGAAAAGGACAAAAATCCTTTTGATTCATCGTATTCCATTATTTCGCACGCAGGACTGGACACATTTGGACACGAAGAGGAGCGCACAAATAAATAAAATACAACAAATAAAACACGTAGAAGAAGGAGAGGCTCTTTTCTGGAATCTGTGACATCACCAGCAACAGGAAGTAAGCCGGCTGGTTTTAACGACCACATCTGCTCTCGAAATGCACCGGCTCAGTATAAGCAATACAATAATATATCAACGCGCTCCGTGTGCCGTCGATGTGTCACCGTGTCTGCGGGCCGGAGTACGAGAGTGTGAGAGTATGAGAAAAACTACATTTGCTATAGCTGTGTCTAAATGTGATGATATGCTATCTATAGGATAGGGGGTGTGGGGGGGGTGGGGGGGGGCTAACTCTTCGTGGGCAATCTTTAGGGGGAAAAAACAAGGTTGTTTACTGCCAGGAATGATGTATCCACGTGAAAGGGATAGATAATGCGGAGCACACACCATGAAATGCTCCCACCAGGGGTGTAGCGAGCACCGTGGTAAAGGTTTGCATCTCTTCACTTAAAGCACCAAAGGAAGGATTTCTCTCAATACAGATGAGCATGTCGGAAAAAACACATGCCTCTTTCGATTCGCCTCGAGAGAGCTTTTGAGGTAGCTCAGGCACGCTTATATTGTGACAGATAGCAAATGACTCGCCGACCTAATAGGTTTATTTGCCGATTTTATTTTTCACATTCATTCATTTCGTCGATTCGTTCACTTTACATTTATGTATTTACTGAATGACTTGAACAATATTTCTTTTGACTTATACCCCACCACAAGTGAAACGCGCCCGTACATTCCTGTATCGGTTGGTTTAGGGGGAGGATGGTTAGGATTCCTGGACAAAAAGAATAAAACAGTCCGAGTGTCCAAAAAATCGGACTTGGTGTGAAAGGGCCTTCACTTTATTTTTTTTTATTGTGAAAGATGTCTTTTTAAGTCTGCTTAAGTCTGCGACGCCCCCCCCCCCCCCCGCCCAGCCCTGCAGGGAGAGAGGGAGAGAGGGAGGTCTCAGCCCACTGTCAGACCCCTCTCTCTGACATATGTCTGCCATCCCCCCCAGACAGGCCAATAAATCCCACTCTTCTGCTGGCTGTCACATGCCATATCATCTCATGGCTTTATGAATATGAACACTATTTCCACCGAGACCCCGTGCATAACCTGCCGTCGCGTCAAGCAGCCAATGGGAGCTGTCAAACCAAACGGTTGCATGTGTGTGTGTGTGTGTGCATGTATGTGTATGTGTGCGTGTGCCTGTGGGTGTGTGTGTGTGTGTGTGTGACTGTGGGTGTTGTGTGTGTGTGTGTGTGACTGTGGGTGTTGTGCATGTGTGGCAAATCCTGGCTGATTTCTGATGGGGTCCGGTTATGGATAGCTCATCAACGGCGTCTTTGTTAAAAGGACGCCACCAAGGAGATGGGTGGGGGGGGGGGGGGGGGGGTGGCGTGATATACGCGCATGGCCAAATGTTTAGGGGAACTAATGTGTCAAATGTGACATAGGTTAAAAGAGTTGCCTATGAACTTGGCCTTTCCGTGATGAATGGCCCGACCATTCTTAATTTATAGCCGGCCTATTTGCCAACTAAACACATAATAC